>OLKM01000677.1:127722-237722 GCA_900291075.1 Melanogrammus aeglefinus
AGCAACCAAGCAGCTGGTTCGCACCTGAGGATGGCACCGCTCCAGCAACACTGGCCAGTAAACCGCCACCCCCCTGCAGACACTGTGTTCACACCTCCGCTCGGAGAGGCAGCCTGCCGCCGGACCTAGCCGCGGAGTGACTGAGGTAATGACAACATGTGTCATGTGTGGGAGAGTGCTTGTCTCGAGTTTGTCTCTGCTCTGTGATGAAGGACAGATTCTGAAACAAGAAGCAAGTGTCTTACCTCAGGGGCCGGGTCTGCCAACGCAGATCCAGTGGCCCGACAATGTGGCTCTTAGGTGGAGGAAAGTCTCGGGGCGAGGAAAGGGCTGCTGAAACTCATCAGTGTCGACCACAGTTCATACAAGTACTTAACCGACGGTACAAAGGCCCGTCTGTGGTGCACTTTTTTCTGCTAACACCACAGCACTTACCACTCTAGACAGGCCAAGCCCCACTAGAGTAGACTCCTCCACGGCCCGGGGAATAATCAGCTTTGTTTAACAATATCAGAAAACTTAATACCCGATGCGTGACTTTGCAGGCGAGAGACTGCAATTGAGTTTACGCACAATTAAGTAAACCGTGCACAAATAAACCTGGTGCGTTCATTATGCGCCTTGAGTGGCTTGCAGATGTGTTTTTGTCTCGGTGAAGCTGGCCCATTGTGTTCAACAGCTTAGGCGTCGTACCGCTCAAAAGTAAACTCCCGTGAGGAAATAATAGTGATATGGTTTGGTACGAACACCCTCAAACGCGAGCGGACAAAGGCTCTGTATGCAGAAACGCTGGATTGGTTTTGTAGCTTAATTTCTTTGGCAGAGAACCACATGCAAACATTTATTTAGGCAGGCCGACTGAGTCGCCGTTTCCACACCAGGCTTGTTTGTTTTAGCAGGTAGCTTATGTAAGAACGGCCACATTTAGGACGGAATACTGTACAACCCTGTCCCAGCGGGGCTGGGGTGCCATGTTCTCCACACAGTGAGACTTGGACGGATTACAGAGCAACTTCCGTGCAAAATAAATAGCCAAAGTTTAAAGAGACATTGACCTGCGATGGCAAAAACAAAGTATTGACCCAGGAGAAAACTAAAAAACGAATCGTGTTGACCTTTTTCTTTGCGGTTCTGGTGCAGCACTCTAAGAGATGCGCAGAAGTCTAATCTTTCTTCTTAATTTTCTTCATATTGAACCACATATCATAAAGCAGGCATGGCTTCACAGTTTAAAGACCAACCCATTCAAGTTTGTGCATCCTTTCGGATCCTTTGCCCCCTGAGAGAACTCTTTGGTTGCTCTCTGGTTTGGCCAACGAACGGCTGCGGACTGTGGTTCTGACCAAAGGCTTCCCAGAGGTAGGAAGCCCTGGCGGGCCTGTAGCTCTGCTGGGCACAGCCGGGACAGCCTACGTGTCCACACTGGACGCAGGAAATTGTCCTTGCGCCTTCTGGAGGAGGAGTGGGGCAAGCCGAGAGCTGAGGTTGCCTTAACCCATCCCAGAACTCACTCATCTCTGAACGGAAGAGCCCACCTACCCCTCCGGCCGGGCCAGCGGTGACACTAAGCCCACGGCGGAAGGCAGTCAACAAGTTAGAAACTGTCACAAAGGATCAAACCAGCTTTTCTAATCCCTTTAAGGACCGTGATCCTGGTGAAGACGTTGACGTTTCTCAGCTGTCCTGACCCCCTCCCAGGTCACCACCTTGGCCTGGGTGTGACTGAGGGCTGGCGGTAGGGAGGTTGGGGGGCTGGGGGGTTTGGGGAAGGCTTAGCAGTGCAGACACCCACCCCTCCTCCAACGACATGAAGGGCAGCTGGGCTTAAAGATGACGGCTCCAGTCCATCTGATGACTCGCGAAGCATGGCCTGTTTGGGCTCATTAAGGAGGAACTGGGTGATGGCCACAGCTACTGACCACTGGCTGAACGTCGATCTGTCGGAGGGGATCAGGAAGCCATATCTCTGGTCAGTTCATCTGCCACAGAAACACTCCTGACCGGGCCCTGAGATAAACCTATAAAATTGTTCATCCGACGAATAGATGCATGACGACACATTTCTTTCATGCTTTAAAACGATGAAAGTCTGTTTCGACTGTTTTCATTTCAGTTGTTTCCCCGACCCTAAGATGATATAAGTTGAGGATGTTCAGGTCAGACTTAAGAGAGCACCATCTTTCCTGCTGGGTAACTCAGAGAGAGAAAAGGTCACATCTCTGTTTACCACCCAGCTGTAGCACACCTGGCATGGACCAGTTTCACACTTAAAATACCTGCCACACTGTATTTTGTGTTAACTGACGTGTCCGTTTTGAGTGGTTCTTACAGAACAGGCGGGTGCTAAAGATTAAAAAAAGTATTTATCGCCAATGAAATAGAAAGCTTTTCACTGTTTATCGCAAAGGAAACACATAGTATAAACAAGAGCAGACACAAATCTACAATGCGAGCACGGCAGGACTGCGACTAGGACTGGGGGTGAATTTTGACTTATTCTTTAACAATTCCCTGCAGGAAGCAGACTGATACAGACGCATAACTCCATCATCTCATTTTTAGGGCTAGCCAAGCCAAATTGATTGCAGACAGGGTACTGAGCCATTTGAGTCCAATCCCTGCGGCTTTGGTTGAAACACCTTTCCAGAATCAACAGAAGTTATATTTACTCGATTTTTCTTCATGGTGGAAAAAAGAAAATGTCTCGAAGGCCGATTCACAGATTCCCTTTTTAATTGAGGCTTCTAAAAACAGGGTTGTCTAGGGCCACAGATCCAATGACCTACGGGCACGGACGCCATGCCAATTACCATGCAGAGCGAACGAATGCTTATCAGTAATTACAGAGGCGCTCAGAACCGGATTCTCCAAAGGCGTGGCGTTATAAATAGTATAGCCATGATACTTCCCTTATTCAGCATTATCTCGGATGATCTCTTTTCTTCCTTTAACCGACTGTTACTGGAGTGAATCAGTGCTGAGCATCTACTCTCAGCCTTCCGACATGTGTTGGTTCTTTACCATGACATTGTAATTGTCTTCTATACCATGACATTGTAATTGTGTTCATGGTGTTCCATGACCTTTGCACCACAATTTAAAAAGGTTCTGGGCGAATTAGCCGAAGACGTATTCGAGCACCTTCAGGAAATCAGTGTCAGCCAGCCTCACCCGTAACCTTCCCCAGAAGGTGAAGCGCTGGGTGGAACGATGGGGATAAGGAGTCCTCTGTATAAGGAGTCCTCTGTCTGACAAGAGGAGTGGGGGCAAGGGGACGTCTTGTGATGCACGGCCATCTTACGACACCTACTTTCCATGGCAACAGAGGGGAAGAGAGAAAATAGAAGGAAATAAATCATACTTTTTTCCAAGCCGTTTTGCGCCGATGCAGAGCCCTACTCGCCAAGTGTTTTTTACCTTGTGGTAAGATTGGGTACTGCAGGCGGTATGTGGGATTGTAATCTTGAAATAGACAAATGAAAAATAATATATGTGTTAAAAAACAAAGATCATTCAAAATAAATATATGATGAACATTGTTCGGTATAAAAAGTATCTTCAATCAAAGTATCAACCTTTGACATTCCATCATATGTTTTCTATTAAGTACGTTTTTTCATTGATGCTTGATTGATTTTGTTTGCTCAATAATCCATCTGGGAGCATGAACAGCGTTGCTGACTTTATATTCCAACTGTTTCCCACTGGCCATGGCCTTGCAGTAATAATGTTGAGTAAAGGGGGAGTAGGCATATATTGCATATACAGTGTTCTGTGTAAGGTCTGGGTGACAATTCAGTTTGTGTGTGTGAGTGTGTGTGTGTGTGTACATGTTAGTGTGTATGTGTGTACGTGTTAGTGTGTGTGTGTCTGTGTGTGTAGGTACATGTGTACGTATGTGTTAGTGTGTGTGTGTCTGTGTGTGTGTTTATATGCATGGGTATACGTATGTGTGTGTGTGTGAGATGCTGCAGAGATGAAGGGGGTTTTGGGGACAGGGTCTGGGCACCTGGCCAGCACGGTCCGGCTCTGAGACATCCTGATACGAGCACTCTGCAGTGTGTGTCTGTGGCATGGCGTCAGCCCCGCTTTGATGTCCCCCTAGAACACATGTGTTCGCCATCCCCCGGGCTCCTCCGGAAGACATGTGTACCATGGGACATGTCTCCCACAATTAAAGTCGTTTATGTCATTTTGGGTCAGATAAAAGAAGTCACCGGGGAACGATATAAAAACAACGCTAGGCCCTCGTGTATGATCTCACACACTGAGGTGACTCCCTCTTCCTGTGGGTTGTGGATGATGATGACGATGATGATGATGAGGAGTAGGAACACAAACGTTTGAACTGATTAGGAGTGAGATTCAAGACCACTAATGTTGCAGTTGAGGTTGTCCGGAAACAGGAAACTCATATATTCGTTTTGTTTGGAAACATAGTCGTAACAAAATGGACACGAGACATGATATTCCTGGCTGTAAAATAAACTCCAAAATAAACTTCAAAGGCTCTAATGCAAAGAGTTAAAAAAAAGAGGGCTTCTTTGATATAAATCTAAAGTAGAAGCTCTTAGCCTAACCACGTGAGGAAAACATATCATTATAAAATGGGTTGTCGATTCGATGTAATGTTTGGCCCTGAAATGATAATGACATTGTAAAGACAGGCAGTATCACACAGCTGCACATCAGCATGTTCTGATCCGTCCCGATCTCTCCACTGCTCATTATGTCTGCACCTGATGTGTGTTAGGGTCTATAGGAAATGCCAAGGTGGGGTAATTGCTTTCAATTATATCTACTACGCTAACTTTTCGATACCCACTTTTAAACATGCCACAAAAAACTTGGCTGTGAAAAAAACCTGTGTCTCAACAAGTCAGTATGTCAGATACATGTCTGATCCGTATAGAAGGACCAGGCTGAAATACCTGGTGAGACGAGGTCCGTACCGAAAGTCTAGGGCGGAATAGCTGGAAGTGACGGCTTCAGCCCGGAGCTCCTTATCTTTTCAACGGCAGAGCGCCACACATGTCAAGGTGACAAAAGTGTCAAGTGACAAAACGACGAGTGCTGCCAGCTGATGTAATCTATTGCTAGGTCTGCTCACAAATGGCAAGACTGGGGCACCTGCTGTTGGCTGGCAGCCTTTTAAGGCTGGTATTTGAGGTTTCAGATATTTGGATATGTAGGATGGCATCTGGCCTTGTTTCTGCATGTCAGCCAACCTACGGAAGAGGGGCTGGTATGTTGTTCTCTGACAGGTGAGTATTCTTGCCCGATCCGATGGGATTGGACACTCAACCCTGCCGTAGGTTGAGTGTGCGGTTTTTATTTTGAGCGAGTTTGTTTTATGAGAGTATTTTGCTAATCTCTGTTGACTGTACGTGTTCATATCTTGTGCAAAAGACACGAAACACACCTGGTTCAGTGTGCAATTTATTGGAACTGCTTTGTATGTGGTTGCACAGGTGAGTACATGGATGGAGTTTTTGGATGTTGTTGCTGTCAGATATTAAAGGCCTTATTCTCCCAATCTGTCTTTGTATAGTCCAATTCATAGATGTCCAGCCTGATAGACCCTAGACCCTGGATACAGGATTGAGTGTTGCATCAGCTTTGTATTAAATGGACTACATTTGTGCAGCCTGTCCTGTGGACACTTGAAGCACTTTACAGTTAAGGCTCCACATTAACCCATCCATACCCACATTCCCACACCAATGGAAACCCAAACTTGCAGTGCAATATCCAGCTGGTTAGGGTTGAATGCCTTGCTCAGGAACACCTCCATAGCTAGCAGCCAGATTTATCAGAGAATCGAATCCACATCCCAGGTTTTCCGACAATCGGCTCTACTGCTGCTGATGTTAATTCCTTTTTCATTATACATTATACATTTATGGTTTATATTTCGCGATTATGGTAAACTTAACGTTGGGCTATGCTCAATATTTCATTGCATTTATATGGCCCTTTTCCAGACACCCAAAGCAACCCTAATATTAATACAGTAAACGAATAATATTAACTAATTGTGTTTATGTGTGCCCGGTGCGCGTATGACAACTCGTCCACAACCAGCGCTCCTTTGATCCTCTCCACGGCATCGTCCACATGCCTCTTCCCAAAGGTCAGTCTGCATTGTCTGGGTGGGTGGGTGAAGGGAGGCGCCAGTGATCCCAGTGATCCAAGTTAAGCCCACTGGTTATAGTGGCCGAAGGTCAGCCCTGATGAACCCTCTGTTTGTTTTCCAGCTCCGAGGGTCCGAGTGGTTACTCTTGGTGTGGTTGCTCTGTGTCCCATTAGCGGTTTATTGGTCATGTCAAGTGTTGAGGTGAACGCCGTGTCTGGGAAGTGTTTCTTCAGCCCTGCTGTTGTTTTTCTTGAACGAGGACTTGGAGTGGCTTACTGCCTCAGAAAATGTAGATTTATGTTTTTTTTTTTAAGATTTACTTTTGAAGGTTTTATTATTTTAA
The DNA here is from genome assembly GCA_900291075.1 of Melanogrammus aeglefinus. NCBI lineage: Eukaryota > Metazoa > Chordata > Actinopteri > Gadiformes > Gadidae > Melanogrammus > Melanogrammus aeglefinus. The sequence continues at coordinate 134,202 of OLKM01000677.1, forward strand.
TGGCAGGGTAAGTAAGACAGGAAGGTATGGGAGATGGAGGAGAAGACATGCATTAAAGGACCACAGGCAGGAATCAAACGCCAGTCGCTGTGGTAAGGACTGGGCCGTAATGGTACACGGGTGAACCACCGGTGAGCCCCCTTTACGTTATGTTAATATGATATGCATAAAATATGTTGTTAAATATGTCCTTAATAACCTCTTAATTAAAGGTCAACTTTATACTTGATATATCCTTATCATTTAAACCATATCTTCGAAAAACCAATAAGTGAAGCACTGCTTCTTGAAGACCAACAAGATGGAAGCATTCTGCTATTCTCTAAAGAGTCAGTTGTTCTTTATCAGCTCAAATGGACGGAGGAAGCTGTCAGTGGCCCTGAACTTATGTCTGTCTGCATGAGGAAAGCGTGGGGTTAGAGAGAGAAATAGTTGTTGTCAGGGGTGCATAATCAATAATCATGCGTTGTTTTTCCACAGGTAAACAATGACCTTGTGGCCCCCCCCGATTAGTCTTCAGGGAGATTTCCTAAACAAACATTGGCCTAACAAATAAATCAAGTCAAAGAAGATTCAAATTCAACGTCACTGACAAGAGGGGGCAGGCGAAAGAGGCCTTTTAGTTTGGTTCTCTTTTGATGAATAGCAGTCAAAGAACAGGGACACAGCTGCTTGTGGAGAGGTGTCACTTGAGCCAAGATAAGTGTCTTGGTCTGACCGTAAAGGATGCGCACACACCTTTCATCACTGCCATTCGTCAGCTGACAGCAACAGGGGTAAACACGCTGTAGCTTCCGGCTCAGATTAGCGGCGAGTTATAAAACAGCAGGGGGGGAAACAGTTGCTTTCCACATCACGGCCCTTTTCTTGGAAGAAAAGAAAAAGGGAGAAAGTATGAAAAAGAAGGGATAAAAGGGTTAGAGGTGTTAATTGACCGCAGTTCAGCCCAGGAGGTCACGGCTCCGATCTGGGTGGGGGGGGGGGGGGGGGGGGTCACGGCTCTCTTTGACCGGCAAGTGTGAAGTAGGAGTTTAACAGGCGGCCATCGCTGGGAGTCGAACCTGACGGGGGGGCCAAAGGTGGAGGTGAAGCCCTCCTGTCCCTGCATGTAGGACCGTGGGCGGTGGAGAGAGCAACAAAGATAATGAGAGACGGAGAGAGTGCAAAGAAAAACAAGAGGGAGCCGAGGACAAGCCGAGGTGGGGAGGTGAGCGGGAGCGGTGATCGCAGACGGACAGACCATCGCTCTCGTAAAAGCTCAGCACGCCTCACTTTCACTTTTCGTCAAGTGTCTTGGCTGTGCGCAGCCAAAGGAATGCGCCGCAGGGCGACCCGCAGCTCACCCGATGATGAACCAGCGCCCCCTCCCCCTATAACCGCCGCACACCGCCCCCTCGCCCGCCCAACCACCCGCCCACTCACGCCCCTAATGTCCCACCCGGATCCAGGTACTGCTTCGGTGTAAAGGGGGGCTCCAAGAGCCTGCCAAAGCACAGAAGTCACAATGAAGAAACGTCATGGATATGTCTCAGGGCATCAGGGTCAGAGAGGCAGAGGCCGTCAGCCTCCTTCAAACCTAATTCAATACTGAATATGATAAGGAAATACTGTGGATGAGGCAGGCCAATGCAAGCAGGTCTGAAATGTCTGTCTGGATGTACTTTTGACAACAACAAGGGAGCTGTACGACAGACTGTATTCTTTCAGCCGGATGTTAACAAGAGTAAAACATTTAACTGGGATGAGTCACTAAGAAGCGCCCAGCTTGTCCTTAACAGGTTATGTCCCGTGACAACTACCCCCTAAACAAGGATACCCATATGCTCAACATTAGTTACTTTCATGTTTGAAGGTCTGACTCAAAGCAAAAACATGTCTGAGAAGGTCTGCTCCGACAGACTGCCACTCTTATTCACATTGACACAGTTTCTGTGCCTTCGAATGCGACTGCAGGCTCCATGTTACCGTGGCACCTCCCCTCTGACTCCAGAGAGCTCGCTCCCCAGGTCTAGCCCACTGTCATTCTTTATAGCTTCGTGGCTGCAGGCGACAGTTAAAAGGAAAACACATGCTGCTATCTCGGCGAACTCTGCGGCATGCAGACATGAACGTGCTTACTCTGAAACGCGTCGGTGTCCCGTAAACCCCATATCGTTAAAATCATTTGCCACAAACCCTAATCTCTCCTTAAAAGCCCCCTGTCTCTTAACTGTTTGCAATTACCCATGCCGTACATGTCCACCTTATTTTATAAGACCGTGGTGTCCCCAGGCAGGTAGGCCTACTAAGGTTGAAAGCTTGCCACGAGCACATTACTCCCGGGGGGGATTAAAGATGGAAATGCCACTTACTTGAGTTACATTAGACTAGTCTCTCTAGGGCCGTCCACTGACAGCATAGAGAAGCGTTTCCCTGGCATCCTTCAAAAGGTGGGAAATGGAGAGGCTACCAAACTAGAAAAAACACTGGAAGAAAAGCCTTTTAAGCCTCTGTGCACACCACTGTCTCGTCCCTTAATGTATCACACACATCTGTCTTGGATCACTTTGTAGCTGGTACTGGTTTGTATTTTACAATCAAATCGAGGAATTGGAAAATTTATAGTATAACCGGCGCCTGATTATATTTTGGCCCCTGAAGCGAGAAATTGGCAAAGCGATAAAAAAATACCAGCGTAAGCAATGTGAGATTCCTACATATGTACTAACTCAGACCTCCCTAGGTTTACACAATGATCTACACACACACACACACACACACACACACACACACACACACACACACACACACACACACACACACACACACACACACACACACACACACACACACACACACACACACACACACACACACAGCGCACACACGCACAGGCGCACACGCAATCCATATATAAATAGTGAGTTAGAAAAATAAATTTGCTCATAAAAGACAGATGCGGCCATTGAAAGTAAGATCAGATTTGGCAGCAGGCCTCCCGTGAGAGAGTAGTATAACACGTGTAGGTTATAGGAGATTCTGTTTTGACTCTGTAGGGAACGCGCAACAGAAGCAACCAGTTATGAAGAATGGACACTCTGGGAGCTGAAAGAGTACCGTTGTGACAAACCGAAACACACCTTTGTAAAATGAAGGTAAACGGAAAAAAATGTGCGTGCGTGCGTGTCACACTCTCCCATCTAGTACTCCAGGGGGCAAGCTGTTGATTGACAAACGAAACAAAACAAGTACAAAGTACACTTTCAGTAACAAAACCCCACAAGAAGCAAGGTAGTCATGTAGCCACACACACGATGGGCCCAGAACCAAACACAACAAACAGGCCCTCAACGAGTCCACACACACAGTTTTGATAGCGGACCACTTGAAGAAACACTCTGTGTGTTTGCTCAGTTGGCGGGTTGACTGTTATTCTTCTCACAACAGGGTGGGCGCCTTCACGGGACCTGTCCAATTATCACTTTCAATTCACCTCAAGGCCCCTGGGTGGGTGTGGCATTCTCATTTGTTTCTTATTTAGTGGAGAAAAAGGATTGTCTGCTCCCCATTGGAGGAGCCATTCGAGATTTAAAGGCCCCTAGGTCAATTTAAAATCAACCCCATAGTGACATCACACATGGGCCTGTCCACCCAGAAGGCTGAAATAGATCAGCTAACCAGTTGGTGCAGTACCCTGGGTAGGGTGACATTTACCTTTTACATTAAAGGCATTTAGCCGACGCTTTTATCCAAAGCGACTTACAATAAGTACATTGGTCAGAAAAAAGAGAAAGAACAATATATCTGTCGGTTCAGTAAGGATGTTCATAGAACCAAGTGCCAAGCACTTACAATCGCTAGGTTAACCCATTCCCCGTATACAACAAAGTACAGCTAGGAGGGCTGAACTGTCCATTGTGTATCTTTGTGGAAACTCCCCACGTGTGAAACAGAAGACGTCGAACCGCAGTACAATGGTGCTGCTGCTTGACACCACGACAAAGCGAAAGGAGACATCTTCACGGTGCTCCCAGTGTGACATCACTCTAGGTGTCTAGTACGAGGAGACATACTATCGTTAAGGGGCGAGGAAGACAGGTTGACCCGCTGTCTGTGGTTGAACACGTTGAAATGCATCCATGGTTGAGCGCATGCATCAGTGTATGCCTAGCTGAGTACATGGGTAAGCAGGACCACGTGTGTGTGTTTGTGTGTGTGTGGATGCATAAGTATGTCCTGACGGATGAGTGCGTGTGCGTGAGTGAGTGACGTCTGGGAGTGTTTGTGTTTACGTACTTGTGAGGTCATGTGTGGGGGTTTGTGTTCCTTCTCAACAGTAAAAGCGCCACTGATTGACATTTCCAGACACACATAAAGTGAGAGGCTGTAGCGACGGGCGACAGGGCGGGTAGGCCAGTGGACCCACAGCTAACGTCACTGGTGCAGAGGGAGGAGACCTTGCGTCCCGGTATGGACTACAACTTTAATAAAAACACTTGTGAAGCTGTTCACAGGTCTTGCACTAAACTAGGCCTCTGGCTTCCCTGTGTGTGATTTGATGACAGTTGGGGTAACGGGAGCTAAACCGCCGCACTTAGCTATTTCAGTTGTATTATTACGCGGACGTGCACACACTAACTGAAAATCACAGGTAAACCAACTAAAACGCTTATTTTATATTCAACCAGGTGTAGAAAAAAGTGAAACAAAGAAAGCTTGCATAATCTGGCATTATCTAATATAAAGACGTTACCTCGGTAAATCAGTTGTATATGGTTTTATTTATTGTATGTTAGTATGATGCATTCGCAAATAAACCAAAAATTCAAAAGCTCTAAATAAATTGATCAACGCTTTGCGTTGTTCACTATTGAGTAAGCGCGATGTAGTATGGAGAAGTTTGCTGCCCTCTTCAGGAGGGCAGGGAGTATTACAGTACAGCAGTATAAACATCAAAAGTCATTGTGAATGGAGCAAATTAACCCAATTATTTACATAAAGCCCCTGAAAAACCTTATTTTCAAAATACATAAATAGGGGATAAAAAAAATACTAAACTGCATTGTTGGGACCAGCAATACTGTACAATACACATCTTAAACAGTTTTTTTTTACTGAATACCCCCTAATGTTTTCTAAAGGTCTAAATTTGATTCCAAACAAAGCTCAAACTTGCTATCAAGGTTATTAGGTTATTGCTGTTAATATAATTCAAATATGACAACGCACAAATGAAATATTATAGATCTACCTCACATTGTGCCAAGTACCAGAGGTAGAATTTCAAGCAATAAACAAAAAGGTTTGGCATTGGGGACGAACTGCATGGCAGTCAGTGCCAATACATTCAAATTAGTAGCCAATGTATTTTACAGTGCCCACTGCTTAGTTCCATGCATTTAGAAAGCTGTCGTGTCTCCAAAGTCTTTATTCCATTTCACATACAGACCCAATGTCTGTGGGCTGACACTGGGCTTGATGCGCTTCAGGGAATCCTCAAAGTCTTTCAGCCTCATGTGCGCCGCATCTGAAGGTAAAGAAACAAGGTTTGTATTAACTGCCGAGTTCACCTAGACTCTGCATAGCCTCTGCTTACACACTTATTGTATGTTGTACTTCCTTACACTTCCTAGCATTGTGTAGCGTCATATCCTAGCTATCTTTGTTGTATACGGTGAATGGGTAAACCTAAAAATTAGGAGTGCTCTGCACTTGGTTCTATGAACAGTCCTTACTGTACTGACAGCGATACATTGTGGATCCCTTTCTTCTGACAAATGTACTTATTGTAAGTCGCTTTTGATAAAAGTGTCTGCTAAATACCCTAAATGTAAATGTAATGTACATAAACCCTAACTGAGTATACACGTGTACCAAACATGAACATGTTGAATGAAATACCTCACCTCGCTAATCGCCACGCTCTTGACCTGTTCCGGTCCCATTTCTGTGTGGAAAACATTTTTTAAGCAGCCGCTTTCAAAACAAAGAGGTAGTGGTAATGAAATGAGAGTATATATTTAACCGGGAACATCCTTACCCCTGATGGGGCCCAGAGCGGCGTCTTTGGCTAACGAGGTGAGATCACTTCCTGAGTAACCAGCTGTCACCCTTTTGAAAATGCACACCATGGTATTAGGGTGATGTCATGGCCGACTTAATAGATGCACGACTGTAGGAGGAGAACAGCGTGCAAATGACGTCTTAGAGGATAGAAAGGTACCCACTTGGCAAGATGTGCGAGCTCTTTTTGGTTCAGTAGCTCCCCTTGCTTTCCTAGGAGATGTGTGAGCAGCTTGAGTCTAGTCTGGAGGTTAGAATTGAAAATTCATAGGCAAATTAACATTCACTGCTTTCTCAAAGACAAAAAGAAAGAAAGGAGATTTAGAAAAGGCAATTCGACGGATGACAACATAGTGCTTACTTCTTCATCTGGCAAGGCCACGTATATCCTTTTGACAAAGCGTCTGACAGGGAAAAGCATGCATATTAATAAGTTAAGAATGTTGTGGTTAGCACACTTGAGGACAGATCGAGTTATAGCGAACCTTTAATGTCAAAAGGGAGACAATTACATGTGTGTGTGTGTGTGTGTGTGTGTGTGTGTGTGTGTGTGTGTGTGTGTGTGTGTGTGTGTGTGTGTGTGTGTGTGTGTGTGTGTGTGTGTGTGTGTGTGTGTGTGTGTGTGTGTGTGTGTACCGCAGTGCTGCCTCATCCAGCTCCTGGGGCCGGTTAGTTGCTCCCATGACTAGTACTCTGTCATCCCCCCCTGATTGCACCTGAACCAGAAAAAAAAAAACAGGTGAAAAGAGGAAAAGTCTGCACTTATACAACTGTGCAGATTTTCAGTTTCTCTTGAGACTGAAGTAAAGCGAAGCTCGTCTTACGCCATCGAACTGGAGGAGGAACTCGGTCTTCAGGCGACGGCTGGCCTCGTGCTCTCTCTCGCTCCTCTCACAGAGCAGGCTGTCCACCTCGTCTGAACCACACAGAATATCACAGTCTTAGTCTCTTGTTTGTCATTGGCCAAGGGGCAAATCCAAAAGTCACAAATGGGAGCAAAAATATGGCAAGAATAGCAAAAATATACATGGTACAAATAAAACACTAGCCCAATTCCAGAGAATATAAAAATAGGGAACATAGCATATATCAGGTTGGTTATGGATATAGGGAGAGTATTTCAAAATATATTATAAATATAAAGTAGAGATGCGCCGATGAATATGTACCTAAATGCAGGTAATGTAAATGGAATGTACAACTGACCAAAGCATGTCTATACATGTTCAGGTGCTCAGTATGATCAATATGTTAAAGCTGATGAAAAAAGGCTGTGCGTTTGAACATGAGACACCTGTTTACAAAGTATCACAATACATAATGACCCACCAATGAAGATGATGGATGGCTGTAGTTCCCGGGCGACAGCGAACATAAGCACGCACAAGCTTCTCACCCTCTCCCACCTTTGGCAGAAATTGAACAAATACAACAGTGGCTTTCATAAACCAGAGCAATGAGATACCTCTGATCTCGCTGAAACTTGCCGGTAATAAAATGGACTCACGTATTTAGAGGTCAGGGTAGAAGAGCTGATGTTGAAGAAGGTAGAGTCAGACTCGCTGGCAACTGCTTTGGCCTGGCAACAGGACAGGTAACAGAGGAAATAAGGCGGATACTGCTGCATAAACATCTGCCATTTGTTTTTGTAGAGAACAGGGACCACAAATGTATACAATATTTGACACGGCAACATCTGTCATGGTACCTCACCAACATGGTCTTTCCATTCCCAGGGGGACCAAACAAAAGCAGCCCTCTTGCTGGAGCCCTCAGGCCGGTGAAGAGCTGAACGGGGTAAGATTCAGTGGTCATTGGGTGGCGTTTGCTTTACACAGAATCAAGATGGAGAACCTGACCACTAAACCTAAGACCACATGCATGCGTGTCATTACAGGTGATGTACCTCTGGCCTCAATGCTGGAAGAATGACAATTTCTTGAAGCGCTTGCTTCGCTATTTCCTGTCCGGCAATGTCCTCAAAAGATATGGCTGGTCCACTGCAATGAGCAAACAAAGAAATCTCTTATTCATCGACGCTCGGGTGCTAAATTAGAAGTGGCTAAATCTTCAAGTGAAGTTAACTTATTTTTTACCTGTCAACAATTTCATTGAGGATCATGTTGGCCAGTTTGCTGTCAACGTTTTTGAAGTTTTTCATATCTCTCTTGCGGGGTTGCTTCGATGCTGCCGCCCCTTTAACAGTCGGACCTCGGCCTGCCTGTGGGGTAACCTTGGGGAATTGAAATTCGCAAAACATGAATTCAATTCAATGTTATTTGTATAGTCGTTAATCACAGGTACAGTCTCAAAGGGCTTAACAGGCTGTATATGTATGCTGCCCCGCTGACCCTAGCCCCCCAGAGGACAAGAAAAAACTCTCTTAATTAGTAAGGAAGAAATCTTGAGAAGGAACGCAGAGTGGGGGATCCCTCCTTCCAGGGATGATCAGGAGTTCAATGGGTGCCATCATTTACATACATGCAGGCAAAACATTTTCCGTTCAAACAACACAAGCGTTAGAAATGTTGTTCTACTGTTCATAACCACTCTACACCTTTTGTGAAGTTTACCTTTGGGTTGATGGTTCTGGGGGCTGGCCTGCCAGGGGGAGACGGCCTGACCTGACTGGAGGCGCCACCAGCTGCAGCCGGGCCTTTTGGGACAGGCTTGGGTTGGGGGGCCGGCTGGCTTCCACCATTCTGGGGACTTCTGGGAGCTGGGAGGCCTCTTGTAGATTCCAAAGTGGCCTCTGTAGAATATATATAAAATATAATAATATTCACATTCAGCAGCTCCACTACTTTCGTTTAGAGTTGGCATGAGGCATGTCTGACAATTTAGCTGCTCGACGGGGTGTGCCACATTGTTGTAATGTTTCCATCATACGTCACTCTTCCTAGGCTTATCGATTGTCGCTCATTATTGTCAACCCTATTTGTTGTTATTCTAGAAACATGAGGATAAACCAAATTAAAATTTAATTTTTAAAAACTGGAACTTTTGCTGTAGCTGATTGCTTAGTGGGGCGGGGCTGTCAACTAATATTCAAATGAACGCTTTATTGAAAGTCTAAATGACAAGCTAAAATGCACTTACCCAAAAGTGAGAGCCGTTCTTTTGCCATGTCAAGATTGGTGACCATCTTATCTTGGAGTCTCTTTGTCCTTTCATACTGGTCTCCTTTAACATAAAGAGAGTGGAGCGGGAAGTCAGCAGGGGCATGTCAAAACGCATACACAACCTGTGTTTGATCGGAGTGCGACCCTACCCTCTCCGGTGACTTCTACGGCAATCCCACGTTGAAGGTCCTCAATGCCTTTCTTGTACCACTGGACAGCGTCCTCTTTGACTCCTGTCATTTGAAAGAGACAGGGGGACATGTCGGTGAGCAAGCCCACTGCTACACATCATAACAAGACACATGATTAAAAATACAATACACAAACCTGTATCATCCTCGTCGATCCTTAGCGCTACGGATATGTACTCGAACGCCTGTTTATGATAGCCTTTAATAATGTCGCTATTGCTTTTGCCTCTGCTGCTACTCATTCTGGACGCCATCACTGCACACGTTGGCTCGTAGACGTGACAGATAGTTTGCAGTTCAGTCTTGAACTTGTACTAAAAGCTTTTTCACAATCAATTATGTATTAATTAAGGAAATATTTGGGATACGGGCATGTAACGGACGACTGTTTCCTGCTCAAAGACCAAAACGTAAACATCACAAAGGTTACTGCTTCCGCCTTGGTCATCAGCGCTTGACCAATCAGAGGCTTAGGACTAGAACATTGGTGATAGTCTTTTGTCAACCTTTGACATATGATTTTACTTACTCTGTTGTCGACATTATAATATATTTGATTTCGTAAAATGTTGTAACAAAAAAAAAGTAATGGATTGCTTAGGAGTATTAATAGATGTTAGTAAGTTAACTGTGAATCTTCGATTATGTGCTCCTTGATTTATGCTTGAGCGATATTGGGCATGTTTTCATTTCATTTCATTTTTTTTTCCAACTTTAAATATTGGAGTCCATCTGTACAAATCCACACATTGTTGTAAAATCGCGAAAACTTTATTGCACCCGGGCTGAACTGGCACAATAAACGAGCTTATGCCAAACGATAACCACGCCCATAGGACTGGCGTCTCATTTTACACCTGTCGTTCATTGGTTAAGAAACGCCCACACTGTGACGCGCCTGTTCCAGACACGCCCCGTTACCTGCCTCCATATCCTCCACGATCAGTATTCTTCCCCAGAACAACACTACTCTGACAAGCCTGCAATTGCCCACTAAACCCTCGTTACAAAGACAGTTACAGGACTTTTTTTTTTGCTTGATTTTAAAGGTAGTCGATTACCTAGTCGTTCCTTTTTTATAACTTGGTATAACCGGTTAAAAAAAAAAAGATAAAAAGAACTACAGGCAGACTGTACACCAAAGCCTGCTAGTCCGGTAGCTTTCTGACTGAGCTACCCCCTGAACTCAACGAGACAAAGCACTATTTATCTTAAAAAAAACGATTCCGTGGTGGTGTTTTTTCAACCCGACCAGAGTTCAGAGAACCAAGATAGGCAGCTTTGGATCCAAGATGTCGAACCGAGTGGTGTGCAGAGAAGCAAGTCACGCCGGCAGTTGGTACTCCTCCTCGGGTAACTTGTCCGCCGACCGCAGCGCTAGCACACCACCCCGCTACAGACAGGGCTTTAACCCGCAGGTCGACGGTCCTCCAGCCCGTCCTCTCTCCTTGCTCGCCCTCCTAACATTTTGTCTCTAGTGGTGGTACTAGTGACAGTGACATCTGTAGTTATGGTTTTGACACCTCGGAGGGTTAGCTTCAACTAATCCAGCTACTGATCTGAGCTAGCTGCCGTCCACTTGTGCTTCTCCATTATTGCATTTTCTGCAATGGTGGTTTTAATCCCGTTAAGAAATGTGTCAGTGGATGGACAATATACATTCTCGTATTTGACTTCTGCCATTATTTATTTGGATTTGTTTTAGATCAGGTTGTTGTATGATTGGAACAACAGTCAGCTTGTCTTGTATTGCAGGACTATCCGGCCCAGGCAGCTAGGCTGGCAGCAGATGTCATAATGTAGTCATTTTGAAGATGTTTGATTTACGGAGATAGTTCAGATTGATGAGCCCACACAAAACGTAGTTCGTCCCGCTGTGTGTGAACAAAGGATTCATAATGGCTTTGCAAAACATTGAAGGTTCATATTGCCACAAAGACCCCCTCCCCCACCGTACTAACCATATAGCTTCTCTGCAAAATCAGTCCTGCTCAAGCGTCATCCATGCCCCTCCTGCTCGTTTTTCCAGACTGTTTAACCTATCCAACCCCTTTAGCCATCATGTATGTTGTTGGGTCATAGGTGTCAGCCATATTCGCGTTTACTTCTCATTCTAATTCGATGTATAAACCAAACCATCCTTGCACCAAATATTCAAACCACTTCACCAGAATGTAAGATTCATATGTAGAAGCAATTTCTCTGGTTTCTAATAAACTCAAGTTGTCCCAGGTTTTATTTTAATGGAAAGCTGTATTGCATGAATAACTAAATGCATACATGTTTTATCTGTTTAAATCCCAGGATCACAGCTGAATGCACAACTAGATAGCTGGTTGTCTCAGGCACAGTCCACCATTGGACCTGCAAGAGCCATCATTGCACCGTAAGTAGAAATGGATAAATGACTCACCGCAATGATTAATGCCATGGTGTCCACTGCTAATAATGCATCTTTGTTTTTTCAGCCATGCCGGCTACACCTACTGTGGTGCCTGCGCAGCCCATGCATACAAACAAGTGGACCCCTCTCTTACGTGAGTCATTTGCTGCGACTGCTTCACCACCCTAGTGAAACGCCTAATGTATGATAGATTGCAATAGTCGGTAGAGAGTGACAATCTGTGATGGCCAGTGGTGGGGGGGGGCATGTGTCTTGGATTCAGTGAGGTAAAGTCCTGTTGTTGCTCCAGTCGTAGGGTGTTTATTCTGGGACCCTCACACCACGTGCCCCTGTCCCGCTGTGCCCTCTCCTCTGCCGAGGTCTACAAAACACCCCTCTATGACCTGAGGATCGACCAGAAGGGTATTGACTGTGTCTCATTAAATTGGTATTGGATGATATGTCACAGCTTCACTCATAAACGGCATGGGGAAATAACACACAGAGCCACACTGTGCCTATTTGTTCTGCTATAATCATGTTTTATAATACTAAAGAGTGATGGAAAAGGAAAACAACGGTTCCCTTGATTATTCTAGTCAAGAAAGTTGTGCCATACAGGCTTTATACAGTGCTTGGAGAGACCAGACGCCCCCCTTGCTCAGAGGGCAATGGTGTGATTAATAATCAGGGCCGGAGTGCCGCAGAGCGTCGACAAGAGATGTCTTTAAAGAACCTTCTTCCTCGCTGTTGAAACAAAAGCAATCCAACCCCGAGAGCTTTGAACAAGGTTATATGTGCGCACTGAAGTACCACCCCCACTTGTCTTCCAGTTTATGCTGACCTCTGGAAAACGGGCATGTTTGAGCGGATGAGTCTGCAGACGGACGAGGACGAGCACAGTATTGAAATGCACTTGCCTTACACCGCGAAAGCCATGGAGAGGTGAGCAGGCTACCGTGTTGTACTGTAGAGCCTATGTTACAAGAAAAACATACGGCAAACCTTGCTTCCTGTGTGCCAAGGTGTCGGCACTTGGCACCGATACACCGGGAGCTAATAACCATATCTTTTGTTTTCTTCTTCCACTTGAAATTAACTCGGATTTCGATACATAGCCCCCAAAGTACCGCTACAAAGTGCTACACTCACCCATGGCATGTGTTGGACATGCATAATTAATATAGCCTTCTGTGTGGTGGGCAGCAGTTCAAAGGCCGTTTCTAGCTACTGAAACGCTGGGAGCAGGTAATGGAACGAGTCGAGCATCTACTGTCGTAGTGTATGCGCCCTAGAATGTCAGCAGCGTAGGGGGCGCACCTTCCGGTAGGTTCGAAAGAGTTCTATCGAAGTCCTTAGTGGAGGAGTCCCCCTTAGCTTTTCCTCGTATCAGGTAGCAACAGCTCTCACCTGTTTCATATCATTGGTCACATTTGTTGTCTTATTTGCACATTGACCTGTCAATGAACTCATAATTGTCCCGCACACACCTCACTACATATAGCAGTGTAGGACACGTAGTAAAAGTATGCCACCATCCTATCTGCAGCCACAAAGATGAGTTTAGCATCGTCCCTGTGCTGGTGGGTGCACTGAGCGAGACTAAGGAACAGGAGTACGGAGCGCTGTTCAGCAAGTACCTGGCGGACCCCTCCAATCTGTTCATCATCTCATCCGACTTCTGCCACTGGGGTGAGTGCCGCCTCCATCATGTCCAGCTGCTGAAAACCTTGATCACGTGTATGTTGTTTTCCACTAGCTGGTGGTGTACTGACCTTCCTTCTACCTACCTGTTTAGGTCAGCGTTTCCGATACACATATTACGATGAATCCCAAGGGGAGATCTACAGATCCATTGAGAATCTTGATAAAATGGTAGGTTCAGATCTACACTGTGCTCAACGTAGAATGTGTTTAAGAAAGTTAGTTGGTTGTTTGTTAGTTAAATCTCTCCTTAAACGGTCCTGATATCTCTTGCTGTCCGGCCTCTGAAGGGGATGGGCATTATAGAACAGCTGGACCCGATGTCTTTCACCAACTACTTGAAGAAATACCACAACACCATCTGTGGCCGTCACCCCATTGGAGTGCTACTAAACGTAAGTGCTGCCACCTCCCAACTAAACCCGAAACATCCCTCAAATTAAGAACTATGTTGTTTTTTAGGCCTTAACATTAGTAAGGACAGCCGTAAGGAATGATAACGATCTGGTTCTGGAAGACGAGCTGGAGGTCTTGTTCCACGCCTCGTGTTCCTTTTGGACGACTTTGATCGTCAATGTGTCCCGATTTTTCTGATTTGTTGCTTTGCAGGCGGTGGCGGAGCTGAGGAAGAACGGTTTAGAAATGAACTTCTCCTTCCTGAACTATGCCCAATCTAGTGAATGCCGGAACTGGCAGGACAGCTCTGTGAGCTACGCCGCCGGGGCTCTCATCGTTCATTGAGGTCTGCCTTGTGGGGGAGAGGGGACTACTGCCTATTGCCATAACCTGATCCAAACCCCCCACCCCCCCCCCCCCCCCGCCACCCACCACCGTCACCCACTGAGCGCCCACCATCTGCAGGAAGGACCTAGAAAACCTAGAATGCCAATGACTTCCCTCCGCCATCCTCGCTTAGCTCTCCTGCCGATCTCCCCTCGGTGAGGGGGGGGGGGGGGGTGGACCGTTTTGCTGGGATTGCAGTCTTGCTGATTTATAGGAGCCTATGGTTCAGTAGCGTAGGGGGGGGGGGGGGGGGGGGGGGGGGGGCGTGCTGGGTATTTTGGGGTGCGTAGGGTAGGAGGAGGAGGGGGGATTTTGGATCTCGTAAGGACTGGGGTTGGTCAAGTCCACTTTTTACTCCTCTAAATAGGACTGAGGATACAAGTTGAAATGTAAATTTCATTTTTCGCGACTCTCCTCCTGTGTGCTCGTGTTTTCCCCCCCCCCCCCTGAGAAAGTATGATAAAAGAGAAACTTCTAAATGAATCAAGAGCATTTCGAGGTCACCTGGATGAAATGGGTTTGACCGACATCCTCAAGCATTATGCTTCCTGATAATAGGGGTTGCTACTACCACGGTTTGTACAAACCTGCTTATTGGTGTGGCTGCTAACAAAGGGCTGCATTCAACCCAGTTCATTAACCCACTGCTGTACATACCAAATACATTTACTACTATTATACTTAAACTAGTCGATTCAATATAATCCTTTATGCATAATTTGTTTTCTTTATTTAATCCGATTTTGTTAGTTTTTCTTAGATTTACTAGTATTTACAAGCAGTGTGGCGGTACAATTGAACGAGAAAGTGTTGTCGTTTATGCTCCCCATTGTTTAGCTGTACCCAGTTATCCAGCGATGCCCTCGTAGCACTGAATAGATGTATTGGCAGTGTCTGACTGCTGTCTTCATGCTGTGTAAACAAACAACTACTAATTTGAATCCAGAACGTTCTACAGACCTTAGAATAAAAAATATGATTCAATCTATTTAATCTAGTAATTTGGTCAATGTTACAAATGGTCTTCTGTGCAACCGACTCAAGGACTCAGTCAAATGTAGCGTTGCAGCACATTTTCTGTGTGCCTCACTGAACCTATTCTCTTGTTACTGGTGGATCCTTCTGCTGAAGTCAAGTGTTTACCGATTTTAAAATAATGCACCCTTCCTTTTAGAAGATAAAAACCTTGGTTTCTGGTTCCAACATGGGAATTGGTTGAGTTTTGTTAATATTAAGATAGCTAACTGGTCAAAATCTATTGACCGCACAACTGAAAAAGCGAGTCGGCCTTGACTCATCGAATCAGTGAAGAACACCACTAAAGCATGACACACTGTGCTATTGTGCCTTTGGATCACTGCTGCACACTGAAAACCATACTTTTCCTTGTCTTATTTTACACCATACGCTCTGGTTTGTTTCTCTCTATATGTATCCTTTTTTTTTTGAGCACCCTGTATTGTCCTGAAGTTATCTCCTTCCTACAGTAGGGAGTTGTCTCCCCCCCCCTGCTCCCTAAAGCCCTAAGCTGCACCTCAGCACGGCGTCATTTTGAGCTTGTTTTCTGCGGTTTAATTGTTTAGATGTGTTTTTATTTTTTGTATTATCTCTCTTGCATAGAGTGGAAATTCACAAGTCACAACACCTCCAAAATATACTGCTTAAATACTCCTGCAAAGGAGCTGTTTCTAATCTCAGGTTCCACAGAGGAAACAAATCCCAAAATACAGTCAATGCTTAAGATTCATGTTACAAAAAAAGTAAAAATATATTGAAATGGATGCATTCTCCTGTCTTTATTGAACAATGGTGATGTGTTTGCTTTAACATGTTATCCAAAAAGTAACGTATTTGAGAGATTATAATTCGAATGTCTGTAAACACGGATGTATGAAATGCCCATTTAACCGTGGTGTACAATATAATAATGTATGTATACAGCTTTGTGTGTCCACATTAATGCGATATGCATACAAACGTACCTCGATATTACCAGTAGAGGGAGCTATAGTAAATGATGAATCAAGTAAACCTAAAATCTTCCCATTTCCCAGTATTGTGGTCCTTACCTCTTCTGAACATCCCTCTCCTGGCCCCATGCCGTTTTTTTTGTTGGTAATTCTCCACCACCAATGATATCCTGACCATCAATTATATTTTTTATTCAATGTACAATTAACATGAATTGGGTCTTGCCATTAAACTCCATCCCAATAAAACAGGGATTATTCTACTTCTATTCACCAAGCATTCATTACTACTTACTTCAATGAATGGCGGCATTTGTCTCTGCTAGTATTGTTTGTTCTCATTCATAATGCATTAATCTGTGCCCTGTTTCTTTAAAAAGGGTGATTGAGTTCAACAGTACTGGCATTCATGAAAGACAATCGTAATCTTACAGTGACAGACCTTGTTTCCCTATCTTTCAATCTTTCTGTTTGAGTATACTTACTTCCCATCTTTAGATGTTAAAACTGCACAAACTAGAAACTGACCTTCAACTGTTCAAATTTCTCTCCACCTTTTTCAATCAAGAGTTGGGTTACTCCTCATCCTCCTTCCCCTTCTCTGTTGAAGCTTGACGGGTTGGACTCTGAATAACCCGATTCGATCTGACCGCCGACCCATTAAAAACAACTGGTTTTAAAACGGTACCGTTGATTTTCCTGTTGCTGTAACCAAGCAGTTGTCATTTACTGTAATGGTGGTCGTCTCTCTCCGTGCCAACCATGGCTCCTTAGCGCTGAGAAATGGGTGAGACCTTCCAGGGTTGAGGTCAGAGAGGACATTTCCCAAACAGTCAGGCCACCCAAATGCTGTCGCACTGCAGTTTTCCCCCCAACTGGCAATTCAAAATCCCACTGGTTGCCAGTGAGTGATTCATTATGAGCCCTGGGTCTGACTTCCTGCAGGGCAATGTGTTGGCGGGGTCCATCTAACCACTTTTATATGAGTTTCTGGTTCCTTACTTCTGAAAAAGGGACATAGAATCCGGGGGCTCCAACAGCCTCTGCATATTCAGCCAACCCCTGGGCTGCAGTCAGCCGACAAGCTGAAATGTTTTTTATTAACATGCCTATTTACAGTAGTGTATAGCAGTACAAAATACATCCTGTCAAATGATGAGCATGCAGCTCAACATGGCTTTCTTGCGGAGACTGGTGACCAGAGAGCAAAATAAATGTACTTTGCCCAAACTATTCTTGCGTTGGTTTCCTCAAGTTTAAGAGGTGGCGTCCTAATTCTTGTCTGACTTGCCGCACTCTCTCCTTCTATTTTGGGAAGGAGTTAGCGATGCGGTCTTTTCCTTACTGATCCCCTGCTGAGACGGGCAGATCTCTCAGAACACCGGGTGCCCCAGTCCAAACCAACCTGGAGTCAGAGATGCATTAGCCATGCAAACCTGATAAGCTGTGTAAGCTAGATGGGGATTCTGGCAGAACTGGTTACAGTCGGCCTATCGTGGCAGGCCTGGTTCCCCCAAGAGCTACCTGCCCGATCCAGGTTTCCACCACTCAAGTTTCTGACATGGTACAGAGGCAGCAGCGCGGGAATGTACCTGCAGTTTGTGTCAGCCGGGATGCACTACTTCCCAAGGTAATGGAGCGCAACTGGAGTGTCAAGTTTGATCAGGGTTTTGTACTGTAGGCCCTAGCCGAACGTTGATCGGTCTGATATAGATAGGCTTATTTTGTCAATTGGGGGAATGCATTTTGAAGTTGCAATAGCATGAAGGAGAAAGGTTCGTGCTCTTAAAGGAAGGCTATTTTCCAAAAGTAAAGTCAAAGTAAAACAAGGCATTGGACAGGCTTAGTAGACTACTATGACAGCTACAGATACCAGAGTGAGGGCTTAAATAAGGGTTAGGGGTTCCTACTACCCCATGCTAAGAATGCATGCACATGGTATTTAGACTGTTTAACTTGGATGCTATTAGGATTACGATGCTGTGGATGAAAGCGTTCCACCAAATGGCATGTATTCATAGCTCAACTCTGTATGATGGAGATAGTGAGCAGCTGCCCTGAATGAAGAGGCGACACCACTTGGATATCTAGAGGCTGCCAATATTTCCACTGCACCTCATCACTAACGATTTTGCCGTTGTTATTGTTGCATTTGTCTGGCAGATATTTGTTAACACTAATGGACGCATTTACTCTGAGGCCAGACAGCTTTGCCTGCCCTGACCAATAAGCGCAAAATATTGTTACTATTATGAAACTGAGGTAATAATAACGTATTAATAATCTTAATAGTTTTAAGAATCTTGCCTTGCCTACTGCAGGGTGGAGAGGAGAAACAGGAAGGATCCTCCAGAAATGTCTAAGTGGAACAAGGTGCCTCCTGTCCAATTCTTATGAGATACCCGTTCCTTATTTGTATTTCAAAGGTCCATAGATCAAAGGAGATGAAGTATTAGGTCTGTTTCTGCTGTCTGCCTAGGGAGATAACTAGGGACTGAAATACCTCCTCATTGAACGAGAACATTTTGTGACAGTTCATAACTATATTAGTGTTTGGTAATGTCTATCAGATGACCGTAAAGAGACTTGGCTTTGAAGTAGACAAACAGATGTGATGATGTGCACAACACACACACACACACACACACACACACACGGTTGACCTTCTGCTGCACACTAATAAGCAGTATTGCGTAGTTACATAACTTAATGGAGGTAACACGCAACACATATGGGAATGATTACTTTATTTAAGGCTTCATATTTGTAAACTTATATTTATAAACTAGCTTCTATAAAAGAGCTGCGTTTTGACCCCAAGTATCACTATGGTGAGAAAAAGTCTCATCAATAATGATTGATTTGTCACGTGATGCATCATGTGTTAAACAACAAGCGTACGACAAAGGATATTTATTGACCAAATAATCTTTGCACTAGACGTAAGTGCATCTGGTATAAATCGGATAAAAGGAAGGCCCGCTTAAAATGCGGCAAGAAATGTTTCAGAATGATATCCTCCATGTTGTAAGGAATCACTTTTCCCCACACACAAATGTTCTTTGGATGCCCAAGAGCTGATGACTGCTGTGGCTTAAAAACGTATTAGTAACTAATAGATCACGATTGAACTGTCTTGCACACGTTTATCAGCCATTACCGGCTACTTCAGAGCCAACACTCACACCTAGTGTTGTGATTAAAAACTGCAACTAAATTAAATAAAACAAAACAGAAAAATAAATAACTATTTACTTTGGAATAACACACAATACTAAAATAGAATCCATTATCTACGGCCTAGTTTTTATCTTGAACTATATATCGAATATCCTGCAAAAGATTAGCAGTTTCCACCGCAACCTGCAGTGCGTTCATCTTGGCGGCGAAACAGTCCAGCACGGCGGGATGCGCCGCGGCAGCACCTCCAGGCGGCACGGCGGGAGAGAACTCGGCGTACTTGGTGTTCAGGAAGGTCCACCTCTCCACGGACGAGCCCCTCACCAGGCCACAGCCGCAGCGTGCGCGGGGGCTCTCCCTCCAGGGCCGGGGCTTCGTCTACGGGGACGGCCCAGTGGTGACCGTGGGTCAGGTCCACCATGGGGGTCCCGCCGTCGTGCTCCAGAGCCCGGGCGACGGACTCCAGGGAGCGGGCGAAGGCCTCGGTGCCGAGGAGGTACTCTGTAGGTGAGCAGCAGAGCGACGGCGTAGCCTCGGCCGCCCTATTGATACCCTGTGAGGGGTGGAATATAGAGAGGTGATTAGTGTGGAGGAACGCTCAGAAGTCTGTCTATGGTGTCGGTACAAAGGAAGAAGGAATGTATCAAAAAGTATGATTGGATGATGTGTTGTTGGGTGACGATATTGTTTTTATTTATTTTTATAGTGTCTTTTTATTATTGAGTGAGAAAATGCGATAGAAAGGAAACTTTTGGGGGGGGAGAGAGGAGGAAGACATGAAGCGAAGAACCACGGGCAGGATTCAAACCCGGGTGGCTGCAGAAAGGACTAAGCTAGCCTTTAATGCTACATGCTCTACCAAGGGACCTTATTGTTTGATTTCATTTTTATTCTTATCGCAGCTAATATCAGGACTCATGAAGGGCAGTGTGAGATGTGCTGTGTCAGAAGGGGTCTGGGCTATGGGGGGGGGATCAGGACCTCGTAGCGGACGTAGGCAGCCAGGTGGGTCTCGGTGCACCCCCCTCCCAGTAGGGCAGATGGCTCCCTCAGGGTGAGCCTCAACACATGCTGGGCCTTCTGAACCACCACCTATGAAACAACCGCATGAATCATCATGTTGTCACCATCAGATCATATTGTATGGTTACAGTGACCTCTGCAGAAATAGAAGCATGCTTTAGAAATATGTAATATGTATAAACTGTCACTTTATGAATGAATAAATGGTTCTGCTGCCGAGTCCCGAGACCAGATCACATAGCTTATCTCTGTTTGTTGCGATGAAAAATATCCTGCAGTAATAAGCCTGTAATAGCTATATATATATATATATATAGCTAAATACTTGTAGTACACTACTATTACCATATGGTAGTGCTGTGGTCCAATGTCAGGTGGGAATGTTAAACGCCTCTTCATGGAGATAACTAAAAATGCTCAGTTTCTGTTAACATTAGAAAAGACAGCTAATGTTCTAAAAGGTTTGACTATTATTCCCCTACGTTTACCTTCAGTTCGCTCAACAGGGTCTGGTTCCTGTGGCAGAGGACCATACGTGCAGATCACTGCTTCACCGGGGGCTTCTAGATGGAGCATCCTCTTGGAAGCCAAAGTTTTTAACATTCAGGCCTCCTGCGAGCCCGTACGCCTCTGGTGGTATCGTGGACAATAAACTAGCCAAAGGTTGTGAACCTGATAGGAGAGTGACGATATTAAATATGAATGGTAGACTTTAGATATAATATTATATTGATCACACAATACAGTATGTACATATCAATGCCAATAGTACATTATCAATCAGGTTGTCAATGTTCAATGCACATTAAAAAGTAGGATTAATAGCCCACCTATGCATTTTTAACAGAATGAGAATCTTCTTCTCATTTTATCCATTAAGCAGTTAGTAACTGTTATTTTGACTGCTATTCAGATTATTTATATCATACGATTCATATAAGATTACAAACATGCATATATTGTAGATATGGGGCCCACCTGTTAGTTCAGCAAGGGGTTCAACGAGGGCGGCACCGACTCTCTCCAACACCACGACATCATGCTGATTCAGATACTGCTGCAGCACCGGGTGGAATGACCTTCTGACACACAAACAGCTCCACTCGGTCCTCCACTGCGCACCGTCCCAGAACCAGCAGCTGGTCCAAGATCTGGGACTCTACGTCTGCCCCATGGTACACCTCCACCGTCCCCTCGTCCGTTTCAAACAAGTCCCCAGAGAGAGACACACTGAACAACACCATTTTCGTTGGCTGGGATTGAAAGTTATTCTTGTTGGAAAGTTTGAAATGATCTGGTATCTCCACCATCAACCCAGGGAACACAGCAGATTGTGCAACAGGAGGGCCTTCGACATACACTGTCACTGTGCTTCCGAGCCTGACATTGCCAGGAGTTTCACATGGGACTGTTAGCAAAAAGGCTTGCACAGCAAGCATGCTTATGTGCAGTGCTTCTTGTTCTGTTAGCATGCACGCTGGCTTGCTGGAGATGACACTCCGAGCTAATGTGATCAAGTTCTTGCTGCTACTGAAGTCCAACTTCACTTTGCAGCCACATTCATCTTGTTGGAGGTATGCAGTGCATATGTCCAACAGATATTGGTTTATACTGATCGACACGTTTCTTCTGAGGCCAGACAGCTTTGCCTGGTCGATGAGTGCAAAACAAAGGATTGCTGCAAACAAACCACAGTCACTGAAACGACCCACATGGTTGAGGACAGAAGCTGCAATGAACTTGAGGAGAGGGTGTGACGGGGTCACAGACTGGAGGAGAACCTCGGAAGTGGATGTAGTAACAGAGTGACCCCCTATGTTGTTATGGACTTGCTTAAGTTTGCCATTCGGTCCGAAACACGACGTTAAAAGCTGTTTTAAGACGTTCAGCTTTTGACAAATATCAGGGTTTTCAAGAGGCAGATCAGTGCACAACGCTGGCGATTTCTTTGAGAGACGAGACATGACTTGGTCCTAAATAGCAGTCGACAGGATTCTACAACCCCAAGCCATACTAATAGAGCATGCACGACAATTCTGACTTGTCTTCGGTTAGGTCAATTATCCACCAGCCTAATATATTTAACTTCTCTACAAATATTCGGGGATATATGTCTTAACCTTATTGTCCATGTTACCAGCGGCTTCAGAGTCAGGGATAACGCGTCTGTAGTAGGAATAGTGGGGGCTACAATATTGCCTGATTAGAAAAACATCATAACAGAGACAATTACATCGGCAATAATCTATTTTTCAAAATAAATAGGTAAATTAATTATAAAACATAGGAATATGGCTACTGTGTTGTATTTCCCAAGACAATTCGTCAATATAAACATACTTTCTAGCTCGGCGAGCGGTTTCTGTAATGACAACATTCGGGTCCTTTTGGGGTCCATTCGCGCGAAGCGGTTAGTTGCTGAAAATGTCCTAACTTTTCCCCTGTTTTAAACCTTGTTGAATAAAGGTGCTGTGAACTACTCTACCAGTATACTAAAAATGCCATCATTTTTCCATGTTTGTTGATAACATAATACTTTACTTACGTTGTATAGATGCACACTGTCCCTGACTGGATGCGGTGATCTGACGTCACCAATAATAAAGTCATCGCGCCGCGTTTCAAACGAAGGGGTGCAGCGGAGCGGAATGTACAATTGTAATATTAAGTAAGTAGATATTTATTCATCCCCTTGGGGAAGTGCAGGTATCCAGTAGTAACATACGTTACAGTACAGTTGACAAACTATAAAATGGACAAACTGTGAAAATCAACAATATAAATAGTCAATAGAAAACGAGCAATATTGAACATAATTAAACATTCCATTTTTAAAAAGAGCAAGAGCTAGATATATCTATAATCTCTATCTATCTATAATCCACTTGTACATTGTCCAGTATGTGTGCGGTTTGGTTGGGAGAGAGAGAGAGAGAGAGAGAGAGAGAGAGAGAGAGAGAGAGAGAGAGAGAGAGAGGGAGATGGATAGAAAGAGAGTCAGGATAGGCCTCTACCTTCGCCTGAGGTGTTGTATAGTCTGATGGTTATGATAATGTGGTACACTATGTCAGTGCCATATATTTATAAGTCAAAGACGATTTGGATAGATATTTCAATGTTGATCCTCTTTGTTCAGCCATAATGGCACAGTTGCAAGTTTAACACAATAATGTAACATTGGAGTACACTCATAGCTCATTCTAGTAACGTTATGGGTGATAATTCATTTTTGAATGTGGCAACTTCGCTGTTAACTGTTATACCGTTATGCTTTATATTTATTTCAGATAGCCCTGGCCCCTATTGACTGATAGTAACTGAGTGGTCCACTAGAATGGCTCCTCAAAAACTTGTCATCAAGGTAAGTGGGACATCTCAGATCAGGAGGATACCTTAAAATACATCCACCCTCTTTACTGTCCAAATGTTACATCTGGCCATTAATTTTATGATTATGGCATGTTTGTGATGACTATTGAAGACAATTTATTTTATTTAATTAGTCTTGTTTCCATTAGAAGCCGATGAACTGTTTTTTACTCAGAATTTATTCAGTCATGGTAGTATATGTCTATTCATTTAACAAGCCCTTCACAGCTCTATGGCGCTGATGCACATTATAAACGTTATTTATCCACGAGGGGGCGCTGTAGACCCGTACCACTCATCAGATACTCGGACGATGCGTTTCAAGTCACAACGGGAAGTCTCAAGGCTGACTTGCCCCTGAATGTAGTAACGATATTGGGCGAAGAGAAAACCCTTATTATTGAACCACCAGAACTGTCCATGCTCCGTCTGCAATAATTCACATCAGATGTTCCCGCTAAGTGCAGGTAAAGCTGACGACCCCCTCCCCTTGTTGATGTTTCATTTATTGAACCGTGTGGATGAGTGCAGTGGACCTTCTCACTGATCTCCCACATCCTCCGTAATTCCTCCTGTGCCTAGTTTGACCAGATATTGCATTTATTCAGTCCATTTGTTTCCTATGCATGCCTGCATGCCCCCCCCCCCCACCTTCCCTCACCCCCACTACTCCTTCAGTTTGGATGTGGGAGACTAAAGCCCTTGTTTCACTTAAGGTTGCTTCCCAGCGGGCTTATAAAAACAGTGTTATGTGGCTCTGCCTGAGAAAATGTCGAGAGTCTACGCACTGTGCTACACCAGCTGACCACAAACAAGCATAAGAGAAGGGATCTGTCCAAACAATAGCATTTAAGGCGCAACCCAGGGCTTCCCTTTCACTAAGCAAACCGCCACCAACATGTGGTTTAATGAATGACAAAAAAAACAAACCAATGGGAAACAACAGTTTGCCCGCCTCTTTTTACACACACACACACACACACACACACACACACACACACACACACACACACACACACACACACACACACACACACACACACACACACACACACACACACACACACACACACACACTAGCAACATGCAGATACAAACACACACACACACAAAGCAACTCACTCTCACTCACCAACGTACCAGCCAAAGTTCAGACACACAAATAACTTTAATCATATTCTACTCCAGCCGATACTCACACAAAAACACACCAGCCAACACACACACACACACACACACACACACACACACACACACACACACACACACACACACACACACACACACACACACACACACACACACACACACACACACACACACACACACACATCAACTTTAATCATACTCTGTAGTCTGCGGCTATCTAATGTAAAAGTTATCTTCTCAATGTCCAAGGGCGTTGTGTTTGAGGTGGTCCGGCCGTTACTGGGCTTTACGATCTTGGCTCCTTGCATGTTTTTCAAAAGCGGCTCCCTCAGTTGAGGCCGCCGAGCTTCCAGGGGGTGCTGGAAACCTCCTTTACACACATAGCTGTGTGCCTCGATGACCCGCCACTCAGACCTCCGCTAAGAGCCCCCGGACTTGGAGAACAGATCCTCTGCTCCGGGGCCCACGGTCTGGCCGGGGGCCGTGCTGGTCTGCTGCGGACCACCATCTGCCTTTCAGTAGTGTCCAGGTACCACAGGGACCCTCTTTTCTGATGTAGCGTGTGGACCAGTGGGGGGGGGGGGGTTCAGATTGGGTTTGAAGGGGGGGGGGGAGTGCTTGAGGGATCGCAGCACTGTACTGCGTCAGAGGTTGGGAATGTGTTCTGTGGAGTATTACTGTGGGTGAGGTCATAGTGGACCTCCCATTAAGCCCTGCGCCGTGAGCAGAAACCATTCCCTCTTTTTTTTATTTGAGCTATGATTAGGGTAGATTAGGTGGCTGACCCGGTTCCTCTTTGATCCCCTAATCTGCTGCTCTTCTCTGGGAATGAGGACCATGGCCTTCCTTCATGTGCCTTGCCTATCTCTTCTCCAGTAAATCAAAGATGGCTCTGACCTTGCTTTGCATGTTGAATGTTAGCCGGAAGATATTCCTGTCTGTTCTTGCTCTTGGAATTTCTCTCCTTGGCTGTGCTCTTTTTCTTATCATCAAATGTAAAAAACACTCAGGTGTCCTTTTAGGAAAAAATGCGCTTCAGTGTGCAATGCTTTAGGGAAACAAAGCAAAACGATTCGTTCAATTATGTCTCCCGGTAACAATGATGGGACAGGGGTGGTTATTATCTAAAGAGGAATGACAGGTGAGCCCGAGAACAAAGACCGCAGGAGTGGACTATAAAACGACGTGAATGTGGCTTTAAAACACGCTCGTCACATCGCACAGATGTAAATACTCCCCCCAGGGCAGGGAAAAAATAGGGAAAGAAAGAGAGAGAGAGAGATGCAAGTTTTATTGAGTGAGACTGCATCTGCTGCCCCTTCTATCCCAATGTAAACATCTGTGGCTGGTTAGTGTTAGCCCCTGGGCTAAGTGCAGACCAAGGGGCTCTGGTTCTTGTACAGTGTGATAGCAAAGGCAAAGGGCAGCGAGGTGGGGGGAACCGCCGCCTTGCTCACAGCGCTTTGGGCCCCGTGCCCAACTCTGAGCGACGCCGTTGGGAGGATTTGCTGCATGGTCTGGGAGGGCGATAAGGAAAAAGGTAAAGAGTGTTTCTTGGGAGGGGGAACTTGGGGTTGATATAGGCCAGAGCCTTCAACATCAGAAAAGGCGAAAGGGGCGTTCAAGTGTGGATTGATCGGCCGTTTGTTTATTTACTGCGCGCCGGCCAAAAATAGACTAGTTTATGGTGCTTGGGTTTGAACCGTGGGGGCAGTTAGCGGGGGTCGTCGCTGTAATCTTCCTGATAGGTTTTCTATCCCCTCCTCACTGTCCATGGCACGCCACGCGGTGGATTATGGGCAGCAGGGAATTATTAGCAGGGGAAGTTGGGCTTAGCCCGCAGGAAGACTCGTTTCTATTCATTTACTGTGTGACGGTTCACAAAGGATGGCACAATAAAGGAGAGGGGTATTAAATATCACTTTTTGGTGCGCTCATTCATCCCCCCCACCCGCTCCCAGTTTATCATAAAAAAAACAGTGGATGGCAGGGAACAAAACACTGCTGGCCCACTTTAGCGCTCTTCTCTGTGAAGGGAGACTTCCTGTGGAACTTTCTCAGCACAGCGTTAAAGGGCTCATCAACTTGTATACAACAACAACAACAACAACAACAACGACGATACAAGTGCTCTACTCACGATTCCCATGCTGCTGCACTGTCTGGCACAGCGATGTTTAACATGATGTTAAAAAACAGGGTGATCCATACCACTGCACTGGATGTTGAGTTCATTATCAGCCTCACAACAACACGTGATAATCTGACTTTAAATCTAGACGGAGCCTGGATTGTCTGCTTGTAAAAGGATATTGTGTGTACAAAGATGGTGCATCAATTATTAATCCTTATCTGCAGATATCAACGCGCTGCACTGAATCAATGGTTTTGGTCGTGTCAATTGAAAAATGAGGTAATTGAAGAGCTTAAGATACGCTGTTGTCTGCAGGGCATAACAATGAAAGCAGAGGAGGAAGTGAGGGGACGAATTTCATGTTAACCGATACGGTACACAGCAACATCCAACAGACTCGGCCCTGTCTAAATGATTACCTATTGCACGGAAATGGGAGATGAGAGTTCAATCTTCTTCATCAAAACTTTTGTATTGTAGAGTTCAAAGTTGTCAAAGTAAAAACGTAAACTTTAGAGCAAAAAATGCCCCATGTTTATGTTTTTAGGTTAGAGTGATAGGTTATGGAATGTTAATTTTGTGCCTTTGATAGTAGACAGAAGATCAAGCTGACTTGCTTTTTAGTTGTGTGCACCAGGAACCTTTTTTAGTTGTTTTTTCTTTTCAGAGCTCCTCATCTCTGGGATACACGGTTCATTTGGTTGCCATGAATGCGTCCACAAAGGTTTCTTTTTTTTTCTTTTTTTTTTTGCTGCTTGTGAAGTTTTGCATCAAATGGAGACGGCAGCTTGGTTTGGAAGGCTCATCACATGGGGGTCAGGGGTCATAGCCAGGGTTCACCTCACAGGACCCTCTTTGTGTTCTAAGATGGTCAATATAATCACCCGATAGGATTGTAGTTGGAGCCTTTGTGTGCGTTTAGATTCCACCAAAACCACTTTCTTAAACCTCAGGTTAGAGAGATTAAAATGTTGCAGTCTTATGACAAAAAGAAAGCAACCCCAAAAATGCAGGGCCTTCACTGAATCCTGAAATGCACTAGGTGACCTAATACATTCTTGTTTGTGTGATTTTGTTAGGTTGTGTTCTTGGAAATAATAAAGCCCACTATTCAGAAAACTCCTGAAAATCACATGTTGTCTGTTCGTGTGAGTGGTAGAGAAATGTTATCGTTGATGGCGAGTTCCCAGGCTTATCTTGTCTGAGGCCTGTAATGTGATAAAGGAGAACCAGGCGAGCGTGTCTGGCTCTGTGTGCAAAAAAAGAAGACAAACTTAATAAACTCCACCAAACTATTTTGGTGGTCTCTCTCTCTCTCTCTCTCTCTCTCTCTCTCTCTCTCTCTCTCTCTCTCTCTCTCTCTCTTCTCTCTCTCTCTCTACTCTCTCTCTCTCTCTCTCTCTCTCTCTCTCTCTCTCTCTCTCTCTCTCTCTCTCTCTCCCTCCCCATTGCTATATGCTACTCAAGAGCGACCACCATATGCCTTCCCCTTACCTCGGGATATTGATCACATTAGTTGTAATTGTAAGCCACGAACCCTGGTGCATTGACCCCTCGGCAAAATCCCGCTTTGACCATCAAGGGCTCGATGGCTCGGATTCAGTGGTCACTCGTCAATAACCCTCCCTCCCTTGAGTGACACTTTCTCCTACGCACATCGGAAAAAACAATAAAGCTCCGTAATAGCTGGCCAACCGCAACTGTGTGTTGACATTTTAGGCCCCAAAAGAATGTCATGCTAGGATCCGGACACCGTTGTCGCCCCTGTTTGCATTCAGCCCCGGCGAGCCAGCCCGCGACTTAGCATGCCGTCAGGGGGGGCTTCACGGCCTGATTGACAGGGGCCCCGCTCTCCACGACTAGGGTTTCCCACGCACCAGTAATTGTTGAAAGCAGTCAGCTGAAGCCACCGACCGTCCTTAGCTCGCCATGAGACAAAAGGGAAGATCTTTAAGGGGAGAGCGGTCCACCAACACTGACACACACAGACGCACACATCCCGTTCTAGACGTGAGAACCACCCGCATATTCAGAGCCATGCTCCGGCTCATTGGTTTTTATGTCCCTGGAAGAACGGGTGTTTAAAAATAACTTTTATGATCGCCCCATCCTCCTCCCTAACCTATGCTTGAGTATGATGATGATGGTGAGAGAATTGAATATTTTTAAGTGACTTGATTTGAGGCCTACCCCTGTTGTTGATTTTTAACAACCTTTTTAATGTGTCACCGAGTCAAAGAGAAACGACATAAATCTGGGAAGTAATATAATTGTTGGCTTAATTTTACCATAGGACACTGCGTCAGGTACTTTTGTCTTTAAGGTCATTAATCGGTGCTCGGTTTTGTATTGTTAGTTCACACAGATACATTGTACGCATGAGTGGATTTAGTAACAGTTCATAAATAAGAACAAATGTGTCCCATTATTAAAATGAGAACTTGATTCCCTTCTAATTCACCGGCGCAATGTTAACCTTGGATAAACAGACAGGGGGGTTGCCGTGGTTACATCTCCACAATGACATTGCATCCATTGAGTGGGGTTGAATGATCCTTTTGAGTCAGGGGCCACACCAGAGTTTCATTGCTTAGGGGTGGTGGCTGGGGTGGTGGTGTTGGGGGTGTGGGGACCCCATTTTATCTTTTGAGATGCCTGTTCCATGCTGTGTGACAGCTATAATTCCCAAGACTCTTGCTGAAATCTGGGGTTGAGTAAATCAGAAAATCGGGTAAACTGGCCGGATGCACTCAGTTTGTTTAATGTTTGGCTGTATTTGCATTAGTAATTGATTACAAACTGTCCCACATGCTAAAGAGATGCAGGCCGACGATTCCTACACACGTTTAATAAACGTTCAACGTTGACCATGTGAGGGCGCTCTCCCCACTCCACAGCGACTCGCCGTTTAGAGAACATTAAACACTGGATAAAGACAACCGCCAAACTGTTGATGTTCCCCTTCAGGGGAACAATGACAATGTTGAAGCAATTGCCATGTCAGTTGGACAGATTGCATCCCCATGTTGTGTACTTAAAGTAACGTGATGGTTGTATATCTGCCTCCCCTCCCTCCCCAAGATACGAATATTAAAGGTCCTAAAAAATATTGTTATGTTGCAACAAGTAGCCTTGTGTCTAGAATACGTAATCCATCATTAATAATTGTATGAATGCATCATTCATGTATTTATGATAATGTATCTTTGCCAGGAAAGTTAATGTCGTGGACGATGACGATTTTCGTTTAAAAATACTTTTATAAAGAATGTTCTTGTCTAAAGCAGGCTTGGGTCTGTATTGTGCTGCTGATTGAAATAACATCTCAGTGGAGACCTCGCCCCGATGAGGCCTAAAGACCGACTGTTATGAAGTGACTACAGCCCGCCCCCCCCGGCCGCAGCGTCCGGCCTCCGTTTCCGGAACCGTGACCTTGGAAGCGCGCTCGCGCGTGCGTGTGCGTGTGCGTGTGCGTGTGTGTGTGTGCGCGCGCGTGTGCGTGTGTGTGTGTGTGTGTGTGTGTGTGTGTGTGTGTGTGTGTGTGTGCGCGCGTGTGCGTGTGTGTGTATGTGTGTGCGTGCGTCTGGTATTGTCTTCATATTCGCCTCTCCGCATGTCCTGTACCCGTCTTCGAGGCCGTCGAAGTCCGGGGGTTGAGGTGGGGTTAGGGGGGGGGGGTCTGCGTCGTCGCCTTCCGCGGCCCCGGGAAGGAACCGCTCGTCGCCCGGCGCCAGGTGTTGTCACTCGGCGGGGGGGGGTCCTCCGCCGTCATCCATCACTTCCCGGTCCGGCGGGACGCGGGGCTCGCACGAGAGAGCCCCGGCCTCCGCCGCCCTGCACTCGGCACCAGGGGAGCCCGAGACGGCGGTCGGGGGTGGGGGCTGGTGGTGGTGGTGGTGGTGGTTTGGGGGGGGACATGCCGCTCGCCCATTTGTACTCATGTGTAAACCATAATCAGGGCCGCCCGCGGACGAGATGTAACGGCGTCCTAACCAGCCGTGGCGACTGGAGCGGGGGGCCTCTTGTCGATGACATGATGACGTAGAGCGCCGGGAATCCGGCTGGCTGGGGGGCCCCCCGGCCGGGCTTTCTGCAAGGCTCGGAATTTACAACCCCTGGCTCGCAACGGAACCGCCGTGTAACGCTCGCAGCGGTGTGTGATGCATCAGGACAGATGTGCGATGTTTGTGTGTGTGTGTGTGTGTGTGTGTGTGTGTGTGTGTGTGTGTGTGTGTGTGTGTGTGTGTGTGTGTGTGTGTGTGTGTGTGTGTGTGTGTGTGTGTGTGTGTGTGTGTGTGTGTGGTGCGTGGCGTGCGTGCGTGCGTGCGTGCGTGCGTGCTGTGCTGTGCGTGCGTGCGTGTGTGTGTGTGTGTGTGTGCGTGCGTGGTGTGTGTGTGTGTATTGCTGTCATCCGTGTGCAGAGAGCCGCCCGTGTATGGACTCTGAATGCCGGGGCCACATCGAGCAACTAAATAACATGAGCTCACTCTCCTTCGTCGTTGTTGTTGTAATTACGATGGTAAAACTGGAGGAAACTGGTTCAGCCTCACCTTATTGTTTTGCGACCAGAAAGTGGGAGTGACTCGGCTAGATGAGAGAGAGAGAGAGAGAGGGAGAGAGAGAGAGAGAGAGAGAGAGAGAGAGAGAGAGAGGAGAGAGAGAGAGAGAGAGAGAGAGAGAGAGAGAGAGAGAGAGAGAGAGAGAGAGAGAGAGAGAGAGAGAGAGAGACGAGCGAGAGAGAGACCGGGCGAGAGGGCGAGAGGGCGAGAGAGAGAGAGAGGGCGAGAGAGGGAGACAGAGAGGGCGAGAGAGAGAGAGAGAGAGACCCCCGGGTGACGGCGCGCAGGGGGTCGTTGGACGGGGTTTTGTGTCTCCCCCTGTCAATCAAAGCGCCCTCTGATTTCCCTTTGTTGTCTGGAGCCCCCCCCTACATGCCCCTCAGCAACCTCGTGGCTGTGCGGGCCCTCTTTGTGTTACAGTGTGGGAACGTCGCCGTGCTGGTGGATGTGCATGCTCTGCCCCTGGGCGCCCGGGAAGAGGACACCAGCTGGTTGACTGCGGAGCACCTTGAGGTACGGCGCACGCAGGGGGGGGGGGAGAGGAGGGCTTGGATGGTGGATGGGGATGTATAGCTCATGTTCCGGTCGGGGGGCGGGGTGGGGGGGGGGTGCGGTGACAATGGGAAGCTGCAGCGTGGAATCTGAAATGACTTTAAGCCTTCTCTTTCTTCTTCCCGGGGATTCTCACGGAGAAATGCTAACTCTTTTCTTTTACAGAAACACCCACCCCCCACCCCACCCCCCCCCCCCCCACCCTCCCTCCACCTGGGAAGAATCACTGTAGTTGACAAAACACAAGGTTCCTAGTATACCCCCATAATTTTTCCTTAGAATTCAATCAATTAATTAAATAAAATACTGAATTGATCAAAGAGCGGGTTTAAGGGAAAACCATCACACTTGTTATTTGATATCAAAAGAGGGAGCATTGCAGACCCGTTTTGTGGGACAAAACGGGTCTGCAACATCAACACCGTTTTTACGCAGAAATATGTGCAGAGAAGTCGGGCCGTTTGCATACTTCAACTGAAGCAGTACTCGATTATCTAAAATAATATAAGTGACGGCTCCTCCTTTGGAAGTTGCTTCTGGTGCAGATAAATGGGATTAAGGCTCACTGATCGTGATCCCCCCCCGCCTGTGCTGTGCTGTAGGAGACGGTGTAGGGTCAGGGTGCATCGTGATCCCCCCCTGTGCTGTGTGGTAGGAGGTAGCGGTGCTGGTTCAGGGTGCGGTGGAGCAGAGGGTGAAGCTGCATGCAGAGCGCCTCCATAAGCCGGCCAAGCACAGGAAGGAGCTGCTGCCCGCCAAGGCCTTTAGCGCCACCGGTATAGTACACACACACACACACACACACACACACACACACACACACACACACACACACACACACACACACACACACACACACACACACACACACACACACACACACACACGCACACCGATATACACTGACGCACACCCACTCACCAGTAAAGCAGTAATCTACATCCACAAAAGGAGATCGCCTCAAATGTTCTGCAGTGTAGGCAGCATGGATGATTCTCTGTTTTTCTTGCAGATAGCGATCATTGAAATATTCAGAGGACGCTAATTAGAACACATGATTTATCGGCTTTGAATTTAAGCCACAGCTCATTCCTCCAACAATCAAGTCATTCATTCTCCTTTCTTCTATTCCTCTATCAATCTTTCTTTGCTGTGTCTGTCACCAGGCCTTGGATCTGAAGGGACTTTTTATTTTTTTCGTTTTCTTTTTTATGTTGAACTTGGCTCTTTTATTTGTTCGGCGCCACCACTTGTTCCATTTAACCTCAGCTGCAGAGATATGATTCTTTACCGCACACAGGGGCAGGTTGCACAAATCCTCGAGACGGGTGGGAAGGGAGTTTCAAAACATTCGGCAATGTGTGTCATGGCTACCTTCTGCCTTTTGGAGAGGAGTGTGGGAGGAGAAAATAACCCGACTAGTTGAGGCACGGTTGGCTTTCGACAACCAGGGTGTGACCCGTGGAGACCAGCTCTGATACGGTGCTTTTCCTATTGTGTTCCCCTCTGTTTGCCTTGGCACATCTCGCACCCCGGGTTTCACATGCACGTTGGGAGGACATTAAACACAGCCAGAGCTAACCTCTTCCCAACGTGTTTTCTTGACACGCCTTTGTTGATGAGTTGTCAGGCAGCCTAATAAAATAGAAGGAAGAATGTTATTGTCAGTCAAATAATTAATCCATCAAAACACTAAAGCCGGTGAGAACGGCATACCAAGCAATCACATGGAGGGCTGAGGGCCCCTGGGATCCACAGTCAGCTTATAAGAAACAAACCAGATTCGGGCCGCTGTCAACCATTCTCTGGTTGTCTGGATTGACAACAAATTGAGAAGCCGCAGTTGCACAAGGCAGGACAACACGTCTGTTACCGAAGGGTTATGTCACGTCTTTAGTTTAGTTCATTAGGATCCCAATTAGCCATTACACTTGGCAACAGCTACTCTCCCTGGAGTCCACGTTTAACAAGACAAGCATGCAATGAATCGACAATACACGAAAACAGGATAAAGAAGAAAAGAGAGCAGATGACAAAAAACATCATACGCAAGTACATTTGTGAAGTAGCAAGTATGATGTTTCATAGCACCACTCCAATAACATCACATAGTCTGCACACCTTCTTTGACCATCTTTAATCGTTCTTTCTCTTGACCTAGGACCATTACCTGTCCAGGTGAAAACAGTTGAGACAATGTGGAGCTTGCAGCCCTTAGCAACCAGCAGTTAAGGGCTGTTAACCAGAGCTCACTCAACAGGCCTGGCCTGACTGGCTAGAGGGGGATTACAGGGCAACCAGCCCCATAAAGTTTCTCCTGTAGCAAAAGGACAAGACTCTCACGCTACACCTTTTCCAGCTACGCCTTAGCCTCAGCTGCACGTGTGCGTCTGCGTGTTTGCATCTCTGTGTCTTTGTGTGTGTCCGTTTGTGTGTGTGTGTGTGTGTGTGTGCGTGTGTGTGCGCGTGGCTGGGCGTGTGTTCATCCACACAACAATTTCACATGCGTACGTGCACCTGCCCGTTGGTATGCGGATGCACCAGGGGGCGGCGGCAGCGGCATGGGCACAGTATAAACATGTATCGGCATTCGCACTTGCATCAAGCTCCCCGCGCGCACAGGCTGAGGGTTTTATTTGCAAACTTTCTCTGTGTATGCGGTCTGGTGCTTTGTGCATCGTTGTGTGTGTGTGTACATACTCGCACAGGGAGCGACCGTGAGGGAGTGACGCCGTGTTGCTGGGTTATAGCCTCCCCCCTGGGTTAGGTGTGAACAGGCTGACAGGGTAAAGTTACTGAACAGCCTGCCATGTATTCCCACTGACAGACTGCGGACAGACGGGCTCTGATGGGATGACTGTACTGAGGACGGACAGGCAGCCAGGGAGATTGACAGGCAGGCAGATAGAAACTAGACAGACAATGATGTGCTACCACAGACACGCGCACACACGCACGCACAGAAATACAAACGGACACACTTTCACATAAATGAAACCCATTCAAACGAATTGACACGCAAAGTCACACACAAAATTCACATTTAGGAACATGCAGGCATACACACATTGCTCAACTACACACCAACAGTCACAATGACTCACACATGCACACACACACAAAATCAACTGTGTGAACAAGGGCGAGATGAGCAATAGTAAAATATGCATGTCAAAAATAATTACGTTTCCTGCCGCGCTGCCAAGAACAAAACTATCGGAACATAGCTCCATTCCAATATCGGCGCACCAGCACCAGCACCAGCACCACCCCCACCAGCACCCCTCGTGCTCTCCACCCCCCCACCCCTCACGTCCTCCACCTCCCCTCTCCACCCTCTCCTCATGACACGAACCAGAGTAGCGCCTCAGCGACGGCCTCGCCACAACTCACGGGCTCCCGGTCCTCTTAAAGGTCTTAAGGGAGCGTATTGACATTCTTGGCTTTTCGGTTGTGGCCCCACGTGAGCGAGAGAGGTAGAGGGGGGGGAGAGGGAGAGAGAGGGGGGAGAGAGGGGAGGAGGGGGAGAGAGAGAGAGAGAGAGGGAGAGGGAGAGAGAGAGAGAGAGAGAGAGAGAGAGAGAGAGCGAGCCTGTGAGAAGCGCCGGGCTTGTTGGAGCCATAAAACACGGACCACAGACTCCTAGCTCTGGGAGGGAAGCCCGGCAGACCTCAGGGTGGGTATTAAGTATGGGGGTCATTCTTTTACTCTTTTTTTTTTTTTTTTCACACAAACACTAACCTGCTAATCCTCGCAGAACTTCACAGAGCGTTCAAAGAGGGGTCATACGGTGGCAGTGAAGATGGTCTTTCCCGCCGCTATCCCAATTAACAGCGTCGGCTGTTTAACCTCCCTGTTTATTCACCTAGCCCCCGCGAGCTACCTGAGGGAGGGACGTGTGTCAGACAGACGATGAGACGCATTGAGGCCGCGTGTGTTTGTGTGTGTATATCTGTGTATATATTTTCCACGTGGTGTGCACACACACACACGCGCGGGGGCCTGACGCCTAAGGTGCCAAGTGCGGTTCTTTGTATTGATGTCTGGGCCAGGAATAGGACCTGGGTTCAGCGTGGAGCTGGGTTCAGCCTGTAAGGTGGTTGGCGGCGAGGACGCTGGTGCCAGTGTGGGCTCCACAGGCCCCACGCCCGCCGCGCACCCGGCCCGCCGCGGAACCGCGTAACGGCCTCAGCTGTTGGCTCTTCAAATGAGCCATCAACAGCTCAGAGCATTCCACCACGCTGCGACGTCCGCGTCCAGAAGGCATCCGAGGAATGGGATATTTGTGGACTTTGTGTTTTATTTTTTTGGGGGGGGGGGCGTTTATTTAGTTAAGTTGCATGTTTTTGTCCGCCAGTGTTTGCTTTAGTGTGTGTGTGTGTGTGTGTGCAGCGTGTGTGTGCGTGTGTCTTTCTGTGCAGCACACATAACACCCATTGAACATGTCATAGAGGTTTAGTCCCTTATCTCTTGGGAAGATAAATCCGGCCAATTTCCCTAAATCTCAGCTGCCAATTTTTTCGTTTTTAAATGTCAGCCACAGCTCCCCCCCCCCAAAAAAAACCTCTCTTCCTCCTCCTCCCTCCTCCTCCTCCTCCTTCTTCTCTTCCATCTTCATCTTCCTTTTTCTTTTTTTTTAAGGCATGCTACTTGAGAATTCATGATTAGCTCATAGTGATGTGATTTATTTATGTTTTGAGAGCGCTGGACACGGGGAACTTTTCCCACCAAAACCTCTTGGCTCTGGCCGAGCATAAATGGACACGCTGGACCCTAGAAGGCTGGGGAGCCGGGGGGAGAGCTTGGGAGAGGCTCGCTGCATTCCCTCTGCTGGACTGCAGCACACCCACATTTTTACAGGGTAATTACACATGGAAGAATGAGCGGGTAGTGGGTTGTCTGTGTTTAGAGGAATACTTTTTTTTTTAATGCGTGCGTGTGTTATTTGATATGAGAGGCATTCGAGGGAGGAAGCTGGTGGTTTACGCTGTTTGAATGTACTGTCCCGTCTTCTGTTGGTGGTGATGCCCTCATCTGCCCCTGCAGGAATGAGTGGGAAGCCCCTATTTGTCAGATCAGGACCATGAATAACAATGCAATGTCCCAAAGCATATTATCATTCAAACGTGAATAAAACAACTATTTGCCTTTACTTATTGTTTCATCTTATCTTATCTTACTTAAGTAGTTGACTTAAGGTTATCGCTACATATTTGGTTCTCAGTCTAGTTCTATTTACGACTCAAATCGATGTTGCTGTGTATTCGGTGAGCCGTGTGTGTACTGTGTGACTTCCCATGTCCCCAATGGGGCCGTAAAACGAGACGAGTCCCCTCTTACACAGATTCAGCTAAAATGCCATTTCAAACGCCCACATGAACGCATGCCTCACATCCAAGCGTCAACCTCGCTATTGATTCGTTGGTTTGTCGTTGGTTCCCCCCGTCCCCAGCGGCCACGGCGATAGTCCCCACCGCGGTACCCAGCCTCCTCACCTTCTTCCTGGCCAGGGCCAGAGCTCGGGTCCCCTCTCTCTCTGGCTCTCCCCTCTCACACAGGTGGTGGGGCTTTAGGGGGAGGGACCACCTGCCAACCCGCTCCCCCATGGCCACTGCAGGCAGCGCAGGCATTTTCCCAGGCTCCCCAGATGAATGGTCACTAATAGCCGTGGGAGAGAGCTTTGCGAGCCATGCACAGTGTACCACTGACTCCCCTTGGCAGCGTCTACCAAGGAGGCTTAGAGCTGCCCTGGACCGGGCCGCTGCGGACGGAGCACAAGTGTTGCCGGATTGCTTTACTTGTGTGAGAACGTGTTTACGAATGACCCACCAAGAATGCGGAGGATGTGTGAAGGGCCGAAATGAAGGGGCGGGATGTCCTCGTGTGTGTGTGTGTGTGTGTGTGTGTGTGTCTGTGCGTGGGTTAATTATTGCCTTTCCTATTGCCTTCCTTGACGGGGCGCTCGTAAAAAAACGTCCTGCAGTGTTGACGTGTGTCCGAGAGTGTTTCGGTCAGCGAGGCATTTCGCTAAAAGACATATTCTCCCTCCCCTGGTGATGAAAGGATCCACGCTCAGCGCGTCCGCCCGAGAGACTCTGGGGCTCAAGTTATTGTGTCGTGTGACAACCTGTATGATTAGACCCCACCACCACCACCACCACCACCGCCACCACCAGCCTCTGCTATTAATACGTGTGTCCGTTGTGTGCGGTGTGGCCTGCCTACCCAGAGCAGAGTGCAGGCTGTAAATAGAGAGGCATGCCTGTGGCAGGGTTACCTGCCCCTTGCCGCGGCCTTGCCGGCTGCAAGGCTGCCTGGGATCAAGGCGGGCGGGTGGGTGGGTGGACAAGGGGGGATGGGGGGAACGGGGGGGATCCATGGGAGGAAGTGGGGTGGGAGGATGGGGGGTGGGCGACCTGTGACAGGAACAAAGGAATTCCGAGGCCCTGGATGGAAATGGATACCAATTGGAGTAGCCACCCCCAGCCTCTGCCATCCACCCCCTTTTCCAACCCCCCTCCGCACTCGCCCGCCCTCCCAACCCCCATTCAACCCCCCCCCCCCCCGCCCCCTGGTGCTTTGTGGTGTTGCCGTGGCCCTGCAAATCCTGCCTGTAAGCCCCTGGCCTTACTCAGCAGCTACACATTGGACAGTCTGACTCCAGCGCTAACCCCCTCTTTGCCATTCTGGCCTGCAACACACGCACATGCACACACTGTGCACCACGCGCACACACACACACACACACACACACACACACACACACACACACACACACACACACACACACACACACACACACACACACACACACACACACACACATACTTTTATCAACATGCAGCCACATACACACGTTCTCTATTATCTTCTCTATCCTTTCTACCCCATTCACTTGGTCTTCATGCTTCATCTCTGCCTCTTTTCTCCTGGTGTTCTGCTTTTGAGTTCCCTCTCTCTTTCTCTCTCGCTCTGTCTCTCTTTTTTGCTCTCTCTCTCTTTCTGTCTCTATCTCTTTCTATCTCTCTCTCTCTCTCTCTCTCTCTCTCTCTCTCTCTCTCTCTCTCTCTCTCTCTCTCTCTCTCTCTCTCTCTCTCTCTCTCTCTCTCTCTCTCTCTCTCTTTCTCCCCCAATCTCTCTCTCTCTTTCTCCCCCAATCTCTCTCTCTCTTTCTCCCCCAATCTCTCTCCCTCTCCCCCACTCTCTCTCTCTCCCCACAGGGTCAGCTGCAGTCTCTTAGGACATGACCGCAGCCCCAGTCATGGCTGTCACACCACACTCTTTCCCATATAATTAGGGCAGAGGAATGGTAGCCTGAGCACGGAACTCCCCCCCCCCCCCTCCATTTCAACCGCAGCTTGGTCAGGGCGACGGCCCTCGCTCTCCTGAACCCGGGCTTGGTCACCCGGTCCTACCGGAGAGAGCACTGTTTCAGAACTTATGCTCAACATGTCTGAGGTCGGCTGTGTTTTCCTCCTACGCACGCCGGTTGATGTTTTAAATGAGTAGTATCCCATATCTCTTACATATCATAGGATCTCCTTTGGGCTTTAGTGTGTGTGTGTGTGTGTGTGTGTGTGTGTGTGTGTGTGTGTGTGTGTGTGTGTGTGTGTGTGTGTGTGTGTGTGTGTGTGTGTGTGTGTGTGTGTGTGTGTGTGTGTGTGTTTCAATGGAACAGGTGTCATGGCTGCACAGTGTGCCAAATCGACCTTGTGCTGTTCGAAACGGCGAGCTCTGAGATGGCGATAAAGCGACGCTGCCCGCCGGTGTAATTCGGCCTTTATGCATTTATTTCTAGGTACAAGGTCACTACAGCCCTTAAAACATAAAATAAACAGCTTTTATGAATTATGGATACCGGATATACACTTGTTTAACCCCTCGTGTTACCTGGCATGTCTGAATTCGTTAAGCAACGTTGGCTTAACACAGAATAAAATCTCCATGTTTTCTGTTGTGAGCCTACATCCATCTAGATTAATAATCAGCACGGCCTCGCAGATTTACAAGGGGAACCGGCAATCACGGGCACTCTGGGTCCGATGGGACCTTGATCGGCGGGGGTGGGGGGGGGTTCAGAGAGGTTGTGCAACGCAGAACTCGAGTGCTCTCCAAGAATCACACAACATTTATCCAAAGTAGCTTAGAATGAAAAGAGGGGAACGGCTTCACACTCGTTTCATCAGCGGCTTGTTTTGCCTCAGTTGTGTTGTTGGGTGGTGCTCTGCTGCAGGAATCTTTATGGCCGCCGGCGCTAATTAGGTCGTAATGATTGATCAAAGCGACCGTTTGTGATTCTTTTATCAGGCCATGTTTCTATTTTTCCCCAAGAGGATTGTCCTTTGCTCTGAACCCCCCCCCCCCCCCCTCCCCCCGCTCTGATCGCCATGGTCACATGCTGCATTATAGGCTGGCCCCATGCGCTAACATGCTGCGTCCCATTTCGTAACCGCGAGCAACGGTTCACCCAAATGTTTAATTGAGCGCTCATGTGCAAATATTGTTTCAGGTGGACGTTGAGCCAGATGATAAGGCACTGTGCTCCGACACGACGCACGCTGAGAGGGAGAGGAGAGAGGGAGAGACGGGGGAGAGCGCTGGTCTTCCTGGAAAGCCCCTTAACCCCCCCCCCCCCCCCCCCCCCCCCCCCCCAGACCACCACTTCCACCTCCTCTCATGTAACTCTGCCCTGTCCCCCCGCTAGAGAAGCCTACAGTGTCAGAGACCCTTGTCACTGTGTTGTGCTCAGAGCAGTGTAGGGGGGTGGTTTTGGGAAGGACTACATATGTGTGCACAGATACTGCATTGGGTTGTGCGTTGAACAACAACAGCAGCAGTGGGCAGTGGTTGGAGGGGGGGGGGGGGGAGAATACAAGAAGAAGAAAAAAAGAAGTGGGCCAGGCTTTTGGCTCTGTGGCTGTTTTTAATGATCTCCTCAGGATATGACTGGAGTTAATGAAGTCTGCACCATGGGGGCTTACCTTTGACCCTGGCTCGAATACCTCTCAACCCTCTCTGTTCCATTTTACAGTGCTAGTTACTCCGGGTGCCTTTGGTTTGTTGACTTTTCTTTCCCTTCATTGTTTTCCCAGGAAGCGGTGAAAGCTGTGGGGATGTGTGTGTGTGTGTGTGTGTGTGTGTGTGTGTGTGTGTGTGTGTGTGTGTGTGTGTGTGTGTGTGTGTGTGTGTGTGTGTGTGTGTGTGTGTGTGTGTGTGTGTGTGTGTGTGCGACTCACTGCGCAAGTACAGTGAAATACCCTTGGCAGCCGACCCCATACTCGCCTGCATCTTGTTCTCGTTCCGCAGTTGTCTTTGTGGTTGTGTTTGTCGATGGCTGACGCGAACTCCGCTCAAAGGCCCTCTGCATTTTCCTAGCATGTCTCCGAGGCCATTGCGTGACATTGCTTGAATGTTTACTGAACGGTTCGATCCATCATAATATTGTTCAGCGGCAGGTTTTTACACATCAGCGGACGGGCCGGGTCATCCGCCCTCGAGGAAGTCAGGAAATCAGAGCCGCTCTTCCAAGGTTCTCTCCCCACACAGAGCAGCGGTCTCTCTCGCTGCACTGTGGGTTCGAGTGGCCGCAGAGAGAGAGGCCACCCATTCCCTGGGGAGGCACCGGCAAAACTGTTTGTGAGAGAGAGACATGAATGTAAGCTTAGCACGAGAAAGCCCGGGCGATTGGCCAAAAGCAACTCTGCGCTGCACAGGACGTTATAAAGTTGAAGCAACAGCTGATGTCTTGAGTCAGGCCGACATGGAGTTGGGAACCAAGTCCGCGTCCAGACGTCCCTGTCAGACTTTGTCCTGGGAATTGGCCGAGCTCAACCCACCAGGGGAAAAGGCAACTGGAATACTTGTCGAGCACAGACATGAGGCAAAAGAGTGTAATGGGCTGAATCAAAGCTCTTCCAAAAACACAGAGAGCCATCCATGGGCAGTGAGATGGTTGTTTCCTGGTGGCTCCATGATCCCTAGAATGGGCAGGGAAAACAGAACCCTGCTTTAGATCTGCATTCCTCTCTGAGTAGGCATCCAGCGCAGTAATAGACGACCACGGGGGCGTCCTGCTAAAAGAGAAACGTTGGATTCTTTCCTCATAAAGGAACGGTCCCAGACAATTAAGGTGCCCTGCAATCTGTATTTATAGTAATGCATGGTTTGTTTGTCGACATCCTTGCGTAATAAATGGCTTGATCCACGGTGTTGTGTAAATGCCACCAGACCGGAGATAATTAAAGCATACTGTTTCGGATTGGGACGTTAAAAAGCAGTAAGGGTCTGAATCAGAACCAGTCAAAGTCTTCTATCCGGCCCTCTCTCCTGTCCTGAAAATTGACAGAACTGCCGGGGATGGACCTTTCTTTGTAGGTGACGATTTAAGTGATGCAACTTTTATTCAAGCATTTTCAAAACACAGCTGGAAGAGTGGAGCTACAATATGAGGTCAAAGGCCCATATTTGTCAACCATTAGTGTGTTGGGAAGGAAAGGATAAGAAATAATTCTTTTTTTACATATGTACAGAATCAAATTTGGCCAAAACAATATAAGGGTGCCCTGAACTAAAACCTGGTGGTAAACTCGCACTTTCTAACTTGTTAGTCGCATTGAAACGCCAAGGCTACCTATAGAAACCAGCCACGAAGCATGTCCTGTAGTATAGCATTCTGAGCTGCCACACGACCCACCTGTTGCTGAGAGACCCCTAGCATCAGGGGCATTACCAAGAATGCACCTACAACCATCTCCACCGCGGACCATGATAGCACTTCGGACCTTTCTATAGAGGAAGTCCTCTCCTACGCTTAAAAACCCGAACCAGTTACAGCTTATCCTCGAACAGGATGCCCATATTTGGTTCCGCTGATCAAAGCGCATTTGGAACCATAAAGAAGTGTTTCCAGGGAACCATGGCTCTATTATAAGGTCGCACCACAGGAGGCCTTTTGAAGTCCCTGCATTTGCAATGCTTTAGTTATGCACTCTGTACAATAATAGAATACATTTCAACCTGTATGCGAGTTTCTCACACAGAATGCCCACTCCTGTAAAGCGATCCGTCTTCAAAGGAGAGGAGCAGCCGGCAGAAAAAAACCCGAAACCCACTTCTTTACCAACAGCGCTGATTTATTATCGATTAGGCTCATTATAATAGACTTTGTAGATTTGCATGTTAACAAACCATTACTAGGCAGACAGTCAACAAGTGTAGGAATAAGCCATAGGCGTTTTGTCTATGGGGGTAATACATTCTTCAGCAGGAGCCAGACAGGCAAGTTCAGCAACCTGTCACATTGATAATAGCTGCGGTGTATTATCTATGAAATATTAGGGTGTATTGGGATGTCAGGCGTTTTCTTTTTCAGTTATTTTTGTCCTCGGTTTCCCAGGTGTCTGGACTTGCACTGGTGACTAAGGAGGAAGTTAATGTTGAGGGATGGTAAACAAGAAGTGATGCCAAGATGTTTACCTTATTTTTAACCAATGTTTGTTTCACTAACTTATGTGTAGAAAGACAGAAAATCGATTGATCATGTCAATAGATCTCTTCTTTTATTCACCATATTCAACATATTAGAAATATTCAACATATCTTCTTTTTTTTCCGCATAATGCACTATAGGATACAACGGCATAGCCTTCTGATCTCACTTTTGCTGATAAAGTCGAACAAAAGTTGTATATCCAATAGCATGCAGCAACTGTTTATTCCATCCACTTAGATGTTGACCATGCAGCCCAGTCCACATGCCAAGGGGAAGAGACGGAGACGGTGCCATCAATCATTAGCCAGTGGGCATTCTGTCCCACCTGTGACAGTTTTGTGGCGAGACGTTTTCTCTAATACCATGTCATTACCTACTGTTCCCCCCAAAATGGCTGCCTCTTCGAAGATGATAATTAGATGCTACAATTGAACAGGGAATTCCCTAGCCAACAGTGAAAGGGAGGGAGGGAAGGAGGGAGGGCAGTGACTTACGCCAAATTGACCAGTATGAAACCACGTCCTGTCTACTAAACATATTATATTCAACACATCTTGTCCACCCTTCC
Organism: Melanogrammus aeglefinus; assembly: GCA_900291075.1. Taxonomy (NCBI): domain Eukaryota; kingdom Metazoa; phylum Chordata; class Actinopteri; order Gadiformes; family Gadidae; genus Melanogrammus; species Melanogrammus aeglefinus. The sequence goes on from OLKM01000677.1 coordinate 178,422, forward strand.
TAAGCCAATCCATCTTGGTATGTTATCATTATCTTGTGATTTATTTAGGGGCTAAATGTCCATTATCAGTGGTTTTAAAATCTGCCCCATGGATATAAATGAGTTTCCAGAAGCTGATGGCTGAGTCAAGATGATAGCCAGGTCCATGGGTTCCAACCCTCCATGACTCCAGGTCTTCTGATTGATGTGAAGCGCCGCAGAGGCGGCCACTGATTGCCCCTCGAACCGTCCGTAGCAGGGCACACCCATAGGGCAGCAGCAAGCCCCTCTTTCAGATGTGTTCCCCCCCCGGGGCAGTTGTGTTGTTTATTAGGAACAACTGTGTTGCGTGTGTTCGCTGGGCCCCCGCTTTCGGTCAACAAATTCCTACCAGATTAGGCAACAGGCCTTCGTCTTTGCCCGGCGCATCGCACATTCCGCACATAATGACAAACGACAAATGACAAAAAAGAGGCCAAGTTGCGCTTGCGGCCTGGCCGGGCGTCCAGCCGAACGCAGAGGCGGATCGACTCTCGCTAATGCTTATTCTAATGCTAATTATTTGGCTACTTGCACATCAACAGTCAAACCCCAGAATGAGTACAGCACTGGCAATGTCGTTCAGCATTAAAGGGCCAGGCCACATAAACAGATTGAGGCTCCTGTTTTGGTACTGGGAAGAGTTTTCAACAAATTTTGTAGATATCGAATATATCTATATCTATATATATCTGTCTAATCAGTTGTAGTTTATAATAGATGCCACCAACCGCACGTTTTACATCACTTCTCTGTGTCGTCGGTCGGCAGAAGGAAGAGTATTCTGACTTTATGCTGTTTTTGCAGTATAAACATGAAAACACAGAAAAAGCATCACCGTTTACTGATACTCAGCAAAGGTGAACGCAAGGCTGTCCTTGTTGTTCCAAAGCTGGTTATAGCCTTATGAGTGGTAAGTCAAAGTTTAATTCAACTTGGCATCAAACTGGCACCATTCAAACCACCAAATAAGTCCTTATTGGTGGTTTGACCTGGAAGTGTATGCTCCTGGTTCCATCCAGCCATGCTGTTACCCCCCCCATCAGCGGAGGTTGCGGTGAACCAGTAGTGAAACCAGTAGTGAAACTCATTCCCAGCAGATTCTTACACAGGAGCGATCATATTTGCGTTGGCCCACCCCGTCGTTGGCCTCCTTTATCCATCTGCTTTGTCCACCTGTTTTACATGGGCCTCATATTGATTTGAATAGCAGCATCAGAGAGTAGTGGCCACTCTCTCTCACTGCACCCTCATGCAATGGATCGGATCATCAAACATCAGCATTCCAAACATTCATATAAAAAAGCCGGCAGACAGCGATCAAGTATTTAGAAACAATGTTTTTTGCTTGTTATTTAAGTACATGTTCTCCCCTTTGTTTTGGTAGGTACAAGCTTCAACCTGGTGGCGAATTTTTGGAAACGACATTTCAACCTCAGATGTCTTGTAAAAGATCGCTATGGAGGTATGCTAGACCTTTTTTTTTTACCTTCAATACATCTGTTTAATGGGCCTTCTCTCCGGGCTCCCACTAGGCCACATCTCACACGAAAGTGAAGAAAGTGCTGCCTGGGCTCGCAGCGGTCAGAATGTTTACCTCCCTTCCCCCTTGTCATTTCCACGTCCTGTCCTTACCTGCTCGGGTGTTGTGAAGCGAGCAGACAACCATTAAGTGATTTTCCAGCATAGAGATTTGGTAAGGGGGTGGAGGCGGGGGGGGGCGTGAAGGGCCCTATGGTCTTCAGAGGGCAGTAAGAATCCATCTCTCCAGTCTGTCTACAGCCACTGACCCTAGGCCACCTTATTCCAGAGCCCAAGGTGATCCCCTTCCTGTCGGTGGATTTAATTCCTGCTCTCACGAGATGTTGATGTTCAAGTAGCACTTGGACCTGCTGCAAGCTGCGGTTTTGACCTCAGTGAGCAGGTCCCCCTCCTGTTAAGTGACACACGCTCAACTACTGTAAATAAAAGATGTTCCATTTGTAATTCGACTTAGACAAAACACTCAAAAAAAAACACTTTTTGGCTCTGGTGTTTCACGCTAGTAAATATTTATGTGTCAACGTAACAACAACATTGGGGCAACCAAATATTTAGAGAGAAACGATCGGGACCACACACGATGTTATTAGCCATTCCGATTCTCGATGTCACAAATCTTGTCAGTCATCGGGTAGTTAAGTTATGTTTTTATTATATGGACTAGTTCATCTGAAAAAGGATTTACTACGTCCCACTAATAGATTATCAAGCTGCCGGCGTGAACGATACAAAAATAAAAATAGTTCCTAGTGCTTCGACGGTCTTACCCCCGGAGCAGATAAAACATCGGAATCGCTTCCTGTGAGGCCGTTTTTGTCGAACGTCAAAAACGTCGTAATAATTTACGCCGTTCACGTGGCTCATAAAGGCCGCCAACGGTCTGCAAGCTGTCATCTTCTCCTCGGTCTGAGGTCTAGTAAAGACTTGGAGCTCGTTCGATGGCCTCACTAACCTCCACCGCAAAACTATCCACCCCCCCCCCTGCCTGTCTTAAGTCGGACCCCCCTCCCTGGAGTCTGAGCCCGCACTTATTAACCAGCCCTGCTTTGCTCTCTGTCTTGTGTCTCCTCCCCGGCCCGCAGAGCTGCGTGTGTTTCCTGAGCGCGGCGTGGTGTGTGTGAGCCGTCCGGAGGATGCCTCGGCGCGGCCCGGTAACCCGAGCCAGGCGGCGGTGAGTGCTGTTTATACTCCGCCGTTTCCTCTTTTAGTCGCCTGGTAAAGAGAGAGAGAGGAAAAAAAAAAAGAGAGACCCAAAACACTCCCGGCCGCACGGTTTCTGTGTGTTATTACGGAGACGCCGCGCGCCAAGTTGTACGAAAACCCCACCGCCGCGCCAACCCCCCCCCACCTCCACCCGTCTCCGACCTCCCCCCCCCTCGCCGACGTTATATACGCTAGACCTGTTTACACACGGTGGTCTCCCATCCCGCTGGGCATGACGCGGCTAAGCCCCCTGAACCCAGCCATGGGGAAAAGCAGGGGGACGAGGCTCTGAAGCCAAGGTGTCGCTGGAAGAGCCAGGGATTAGCCAGGGTCCCCAAGGGTCTATGTGTCGCTGCTGTCGCCGCCATGGGAGCGCGACCCCTGGCACACACTGAGGTTTAATAAGTAAAGCAAATTAATAATCAAGTGGGTCGTTAGAGGGCACCAAGCGCTCCTACGGAGGAGTTGTTATCTTTATTTGATGTGTGAACCAGTGAAAGACAATAAGCCACGGAGTCAAGGATGGTTGCACAACGTCACATTTGAGGACAAGGACGCCTTCTCGTCAGCAAAATAAGCTTCTGGTGTTATCTCAGGAGATCTGCTTACACAATAATAAACTCCGTCCAAGCCAGCGTGGAACTTGATCATTTGAGATAGTAAGCCCAAGGTTTGCCCAGTTCAGGTTTGTGCATATATTGTATTTTTCTGCGGAAATGGAAAATGCGTTTCGATGTAGTGTTTTGGTTCCAGTAATGCCGTCCACATGCACAGGAAAAACAAACAAACAAAACAAATCATTTCTTTATTTGGAAAACATCCCGGAATAGTTTCCACATGGTAAGGCGGAAACCCCTTTTGTCTCTAAAGACAACAGAGGTCCTGGCTCCCCCGGTGCCTAGCGGGAACAGTGGACGGCTTTAACAGGCAGACGTATCTAAAATTACATCAAATGTGTTATTTTCCCTTTAAGAATGCCTCCCACTGCTCCCCCTGCGTTCGCCAGGCGATACGCCGCTTGCACGCTGGAAGGGGGAACATTCTGCCTTGTCAGCCCAGCAGTGCAGTCAGAGGCTGTGTTCAGACTGCCTGTAAACGGATGAGGGGGTGTGTGGGGGGGAGGGATGGGTTTACATTTTCGATCGTCTCTCAAAGATGTATTTTTTCGCTCGTGTGGCGTGAAAAATGGAAGCAATAAAAAGTAACAACGTGAAATAAAAGCGATTTCATTTGTTTCCATTCTGGAAGCGGGGGAAGAGGGAGGTCCTGCCTAGAATTTAATAACAAGAAAATCATCTGCAGAGATCCGTCAGACTGGGTCTTTTAGCTCGGTTTTAGGTTGCGTAAGATTTGTAAGGTTGAGCGCCTGCCAGAAAATATGCAGGAGACTAGCTGATAAAAAAAATAAAACCTCTGGCCGTGCAGCCGTGTGACGCTAACTAGCGTAGCGCGGCCAGCTGGGGGCTGGCGCGAGTGGGTGGGGCTAGGGAGTGTCCGAAGCTCCATTCCTGCAAACAAAGACAGAGGTCCGGGCTGGTCAGCATTCTGTTATTTGCACAATATATCAGTTATACGATGTGATTTTAATGATAACATTCTGGGAATAACTGAATCGATCAGCATTGAGTGTAAGCTACGAGCGAGTTGAAATGTAACGCATTACGACTTTAATTCAGGCATCTAATCGATTGAAGTATACATCTAATTATCCAACCACGTATTTGTTTATGGATCACTTCTAATGTGGTTAAAAATCGAATAAAGCTTGTTAGGCAAAGTGTTTACGGTGTTACTCCAGTCCTACAAACAGTTCTTCCTGTGTACGTGTACATTCTTGTCGGCGCTGATGATATGATTGTCTGCAGTCCGGCATCATGCGCCATGATTGATTGGATTCAGGTGGAGGGGCGCTGGGTGTTTTCCCCTTCTTAATGTGTATATCATGTTGCACTAATGTCCAAGTCATGGGTCTTTAGACTGCAGCTCTCTTGTTTTTTTTCCCCCCCCCCTCTCCATTCATGTGAAGGGCAAGTATCTGTTGACCAGTGCTCGGCTAAACCCACTCCCTCCCAGGAGTATTCTGGGAAAGTATGGTGGAGCCTCTCACCTTGGCACCGAGATCAAGGGCAGACATCGCTCCCATCACATCCCGCGATCAGTGGCCCTCTGTTTTTCTATGGAGGCTTTTTGCTATTGTTTCCCTTTGAAAGTCCTCCGCAGTCTCCATCCACCATTTGGCGTCCAATGAAAGCATCGATTGTAATATTCTGAGTGGAGCGGCGCAGTCGTCAGTGAAGAGTTCAGATGGTGTAACTGAGTTTTCCAGTTCAAGGAGGCACCGCTGTCGATTGCGTTCCCCCTCTCAGGATGTGGTTCTCGGGGCTCGCTCGGTGCGAGCCGAGGGATTCGGAGGGGTGGGAGTGCTGTGACAGGCCAGCCTCCACACTGCTGCGGTCTGCAGAGGAAAGATACCAGACGGCAAGACTCAAAAGTATTTCGGATGACAGGAATAATTATTTGTTTACTTCCTCCCCTCATTTTGTCAGATTTAGTATTTTGTGTGCGATTTTGCTCGGTGCCAGGAAAGTTCCAAAGCTGAACTTCATGAACGAACCAAGCAAAAAAGACGGAGTGAGTCGCAACTGTTTGTCAGTGGGCTAATATCAGATAATGGGTCCGTCGAAGATGTATGTCAGAAGTAATCAACGGTTTGAGAGGGGGTCTTTGAGTCCACGACTGTTGACATTGCGAGCCCGTTGCTGCTCCTTGCCGGGCTCCCAGACCAAAGAAAATTCTTGTTTTCCAACTTTTTTGGTCTGTGTGTAATTTGTTGAACAAAATCCATCGACCACAGTGGAAACGTAGACTCACCAAATTAGCACTTTTCATAAGGTCAGGGGGTTACGTTGTGAGGGAACCAGGGTGACATCATGGTTCGGCTCTCGCCCAGTCCAGTGAGAGTCAGCTTCATGCTGCTCTTTATCCCACGCGCCCAACAGCTCTCGCATTGTGTCCACACAGTTTAGTGACATCCTGAGCCCTGCTTCAGGCCTGCGGATGTCGTGGATTGACAGTAAAACTCAGCCTTTTGAAAGGCAAATCTTCATAGTTGGAGCGTTTGCATGATGCCGTGGGAACCGGCTAATCAAAAGGCAAAAGGCAGCTCTTTCTGACCGTGCGCCCGATGAACCTATTTGTGTTTCAATTGACATTTAAAGCATGTGAAGGACTTAGAAAGTGATGCCCCCGCCTCTTTCGTGAGTCAGCACAAGAAGAGAAGGGGGTGGGGGGGGGGGGGGGGAAAGGCTGGGAAAAGACTGTGGCTGTTGTTTTATAGTAGGGCGTAGAGCGGGCAGCCAAGGTGAGGGCCCTGCTGGGCTGCAGAAGGCTGGATCAAAGGCAGAGCAGATGTGATCCTGTCCCGTCCCCCCTTCCCTTGCAGCAACCCTGCCTTCCCAATCCCCCCTCTGGCACCTGGAACACTCTGTTTTTGCTCATGACCTCAGCAATGCCTCTGCTGCTACAACAGTTTACCACAGCACGGCAACAGCTCACTCAAAATGGCCCCCGAAAGAAAAGACCACTTTGCTCGTTTCTCTCGTCCACCCCCGGGGCAGTTTTTGCGGCGATATGGAGAAACCCTACAGCGCAATTAAACTGCAACCACAAGCAGCAAACACGCTGGAATCCACCGATATGAGCCGATCAGTCACAAAGGGATTCTAATAAGCCGGGCACCGCCACCAGACACAGTTGTGTTGGGTTACTTTGCGAATTACCGTGCGAATAAAACAGATTCCCTGTCTGGTGTGTGTCTAGATTGAAGAATGTGATGGATAGTTACATACAGTACTTCAGACTCACTCTATACTCTAATACCTGACACCCTTGCTGCTGTACTTAGCATGAGGGGGCAGAGTTACAGGGCCGGCCGGTCTCGGCGCTTATAGATGGAGCCAAGGCGGGGCCAGGACTTTCTCATTGCGAGGGAGAGTAACACTCCTCCTCTTTATAGCAGTATGTGCCCCTACAAGTCTGTGGGCTTTGTTGCATGGGCGATGTGGTGAGCTTTAGACAAATAGCGCTCGTTTCTTTTGTGGTCGTGTGTGGAGTGGAGAGATATTTGCGTTTTTGCCCTGTTTTTACGAGGGCAAGTGCCGACAGTGAAATGACTAAACGTGTGTCTATCTATTGTGCTTCAGCTTAGGTTCAATAACTCAAGAACCCAAATATAGGAATTAGGTAAATAATATTCTCTTTGCAAAACTTGAAAATCCATCAATGTCCTAATGGTAGTTAGGATGGCTTCTTGTGGATTTAGCTTCATGCAATCAAGGAACATTTAAAGCCCTACTCAGACTGTGTGTGTGTTTGTGTGCAGGAGGGAGTTGTATAGAAGAACACGTGTTCATATCGCCTCTGTGGTAAAACTTAAGTGTCTCCACAGCTTTTTTCTTCATGGAACGAACCTGGATGTTTTCCAGGGTTTCTCTTTTTATCACACACACTATCATAGTAAAAGTGTATATTAACTCCTGCAATGCCTTCCAAAGCAAACCAATATAGCGCACCATTAATAGACAAATACCCAGTTACGCCATTTTAGGGCGCCCATGGTAGCACGACAATAAAAATATATATTATATACCCCGTTTTATTTCCTTCGGGACGGGGGGCAGGGATGGGATCGGGGATGCAGTCTGATCCTGTGAGACCACCAGCTACCAATAACCGCTCCATCACTTGTATACAATTGACCACAGCTCCCCAGGAGAAGCTAATATTATCGTCCGAATGTGGCTTGAGCCCTCGCCAAACATGTAAACCAACTAACCAGGCCGGGGGCCAACATGCCCCTACCAGACTGCAGGCAGCGACGACCATTACGTTTGACTCCGACACGTTGGATAATTCTAGTGGATATAGGAGTAGACACGGAGACTACTTATCTCAAATATATGCCCACCCTTAAATACATACTGTTCAGATCCTGAGGAGAGGTTAAGTATCCAAAGCCAAAACCAGGAACGCCAAGAGCTTCCCTTAGCAGTGCCGCACTGTCAAGGTCTATTAGGGCCAGAATAGCCCTATTACGTTCGAGAGCAGCAGCATTAAAAACAAAGATAACCCGATATGATCTGCAGATCAGTTTTTACCGACCCTCTTTATCTCAGGATGCATAAGGGGAGTCTATGAATCACCTCGAAGCTATCTGTCAGCCGTCTGGCACGTCGACCTCACGCAGGTCACGCAGAGACGGAATGAAATGCGGGCCGTGACATTTGGATAATGCCGTCTCGTAAAAACCAAATCATATATCCCCTCCTCCAACCCCCACCCCATCCCTTTTTTTCCAGCGTTATCCTTATGATTCGACGTCCAGATGTGCTCGCCGTGGTGTCTCCGGTGTGTGCCGGCGCGGTGTTGTCTGCATACGAGGGGAGGAGTGCATGGGCAGACTACTGTATGTGTTGCATCACGAGAGCTGTTTTGCAGCCACCATGTGGGGGCGAGTAGACTGGATGGCGGTGGCCGGGTCTGGGGGGTGGGGGGGGGGGTGGGGGGGGCGAGAGAGAGAGAGAGAGAGAGAGAGAGAGAGAGGGGGGGGAGAGGGGGAGGGGAGAGAGAGAGAGGGGGAGGGAGAGGGAGGGAGGGAGGGAGGGAGAGAGGGAGAGAGGGAGGGAGAGAGAGAGGAGAGGAGAGAGAGAGAGAGAGAGAGAGAGAGAGAGAGAGAGAGAGAGAGAGAGAGAGAGAGAGAGAGAGAGAGAGAGAGAGAGAGAGAGAGAGAGAGAGAGAGAGAGGAGAGAGAGAGAGAGAGAGAGAGAGAGAGAGAGAGAGGTTAAAGAGTGGTTGCCGAAGGAGACGTGGTTGCGGCGTTGGCTCTGTCTGGGTTTGGGTTCACCACCAGCCCCTTGGCTCCGCCCCCTCTTATTCTCACCATCGCCATGGCGACACTACCCCAGGCCACCAGTGCACCGCACCATTGAGGCCACCTTGGTTCCCACACTTTACCTGCCGGCCAGTTCCCACAACCGCTTCATAGATTATCTTTCCCTGTCTCTCTGTTCCCTCTCTGTCTGTGTGTCTCTCTCTCTCTTCTCTCTCCCTCTCTTTCCTCTCTCTCTCTGGCTCTTTATGTCCCTCTCGCTCTGTCAGACTGTGTCTCTCTCCTCTCTCTCTGTCTCTTTCCTTTCTCGCCCTGTCTCTCTCTCTGTCTTTATCTGTCTGTGTACCTCTCTCTCTCTCTCTCTCTCTCTCTCTCTCTCTCTCTCTCTCTCTCTCTCGCTCTCCTTCTCTCTCTTTGTTGTGGAGCAGAAGGAAAATAAACAGATGCATTGTTGTTTTCCCTCTGCTCTCCTCCCCTCATCTCAGTGTTGAAAATATGTTGATGAAATGCGCACAGGAACCGGCCAGGAACTGTTAGTGCAACCTAATGTTTTTCTGCTTGTCGGGTTGTCCTTTGAAGTTCATATCCACAAACATACAGGCCATTACCATGCTAATGATTGTACCCACAAAGGTTTTCCGAATTGGTGTTTTGGTGTTTGTGTGTGTGTGGTGTGTGTGTGTGTGTGTGTGTGTGTGTGTGTGTGTGTGTGTGTGTGTGTGTGTGTGTGTGTGTGTGTGTGTGTGTGTGTGTTGTGTGGTGTGTGTGTGTGTGTGTGTCTCACATGGGAGTGAGAGGGAGCTAGGGAAATGGGAAGGAAAGAGGCAGAGTTGAGACAGATCATTCAGCCCACACTCTTGACATTGATTCCATTGCCACACAAAGGAGAGGCTGTGGAACACTTCCTGTGTTAAGGATTCTTGTGTTTGTGGGCACGCTGAATCCCCCCCACCCTCTCTTACTCGTTCTCCTGTTCTCCCTCTCGCCCTCGCTCTCTCTCTCTCTCTCGTTCTCTCTCTTTCTCGTTCTCTCTCTTTCTCGTTCTCTCTCATCCTCTCTCTCTCTCTCTCTCTCTCTCTCTCTCTCTCTCTCTCTCTCTCTCTCTCTCTCTCTCTCTCGTCCTCTCTCTCTCGTTCTCTCTCTTTCTCGTCTCTCTCTCTCTCGTTCAGGCCCTCTCTCTCTCTCGTTCTCTCTCTCGTTCTCTCTTGTTCTCTCTCTCTCTCTCTTGTTCTCTCTCTCTCGTTCTCTTGGTCTCTCTCTCTCTCTCTCTCTCTCTCTCTCTCTCTCTCTCTCTCTCTCTCTCTCTCTCTCTCTCTCTCTCTGTTCTCTCTCGTTCTCTTGTTCTCTCTCTCGTTCTCTTGTTCTCTCTCTCTCTCTCTCTCTCTCTCTCTCTCGTTCAGGCCCTCTCTCCCTCTTTCTCTCTCTCGTTATTTCTCTTTCTCTATATATCTTGTTCTCATCCTCTCACTCTCGTTCTCATTCTCTCCCTCTCTCTCTCGTTCACCCTCTCTCTCTCTCTCTCTCTCTCTCTCTCTCTCTCTCTCTCTCTCTCTCTCTCTCTCTCTCTCTCTCTCTCTCTCTCTCTCTCTCTCTCTCTCTCTCGTTCTCTCTCTCTCTCTCTCTCTCTCTCTCTCTCTCTCTCTCTCTCTCTCTCTCTCTCTCTCTCTCTCTCTCTCTCTCTCTCGTTCAGGCCCTCTCTCTCCCTCTTTCTCTCTCTCGTTATTTCTCTTTCTCTATATATCTTGTTCTCATTCTCTCCCTCTCTCTCTCTCTCTCTCTCTTCACCCTCTCTCTCTCCCTCTCTCTCTCGTTCTCTCTCCGCCCAGTCCTCCGTTCTGCAGATCATGTTGATGTACTGGCCCGGGGTTCACACACCCATTGCCAAGCCACAGTAACCCAACTTGGCCTTTGAGCGGGGGTCATTCGCTTCCTTCAGGCTCCTTGTAAACGTGCTGATGTATTGTCATAAATAATTCTAAAGGATATATTATTTTGCCTAATCAGCATCACATGGGACTAACTGGTCTGGCCGCACTGGTAACAGGATCTGGACGTTTGTAAAGTTTACCAGTCATATTGTTTGTTATACAACCAGTCTGTTAGGACGGTTGAGTAGGAATGGATAAATACACGATAATGTGTTTAGTGGAGTACAGAAATAGCAGCCGCAACAGCCTATTCCCACAGTGTTTAGCTACTGGATTATATTGATTTGTCAAGCTAGCTTGTGCTCATTAAGTTCAATCATTATAGTCCTAATCGGCTTTTAAAGCTGCTTATTTGCATTTTCTTTACTTGACACACACACAAACACGTGCACGTGCACGTGCACACGCAAAGACACACATACGCAGGCCTTCCCCTGTGTTCAGGTCCCGGTCTGTTTGGGTTCAGCCAAGTGAAGGAGACATGATTAACCTTTTATTAGTGGCCTGTTGAAGGCACACATTGGTGGGATCCAATCTCCCCTTGTTCTGCTCCAGAGGTCGGCCAGCCCAATATTAACGGGACTTCAAAGTATGTGTGTCTAGTGAACTTTTAGCCTCTTTTAACTGGGAAAGTTAACCTAAAACGCTGTTTTTTTCCATGACAGTGACCAGGGATACAAACACTGTTTACACACACACACACACACACACACACACACACACACACACACACACACACACACACACACACACACACACACACACACACACACACACACACACACACACACACACACACAACACACACACAGCCTGTAGAGTGAATACTAGCTTAAAAGCCACCAGTCTACTCTCTACATTAGTGTGGTTATTATGGAGTCACTATGCGTCCTTTCCCCTGCATTGTCGTTGTGCTTTCCTTAATCTTCGCTTTCACTTGTCAACAGCAACTGTTTGCCCCCGAGAGCCAACATCACTCGCACACTGTCAGAGCAGAAACCGTTGAGGCTGAGAGCCTAGCCGGGACGGCCCGGAGATTGTTCCCCTTGTAGAGCTTTGAAGTGGTATTCTAGAACGACGTCAGTCATGCAGAGGACTCGTCCTCTGTTGCCAGAGGCGGGGTGTCGCTGCATGACTCTGGAGACAGGATGGAACTCCAGCATTTCAGTGTAACTTATCGTAGCCTCGGCATAGCGGTTAAACTGAGCGCCTCGGTTCATGTAACCCAGCTCGGTTCGCGACGCTGACTCGGGGGCAGGAGCTGCTATGCTGTAGCCGGTCATTGAAAAAGGGAGCGGGCTGGAAGCCAGCTGTTCCCTGGCTCTCGGTCGTACTTTGTTATTCTATAATTGTTATCATCTTGCCGGTTATATTTCTTCTCTCAGAGATTAAGTCGTATTACAAGTAATGTGGCACTCTGGGCCCCGCAGCCAAGACGATGACACAAGGCCAAGGCAGCGCCAAGACCTTTTCTCGGCGGCCGCCAGGAATAATATTTTTTTGTTGACACTGATTCTGTGCTCGTCCTCTCCAGAGCGAACGGGGCGAACAAAGCCGCTCAGAGTATTTTTCCAGAGTGGGAGGAACCCAAGAGCCCCTCAACAGCTCCGTGAAAACAAAGAGGAGCGCACTTCAAAAGATGTGAGCAATGATCTAATGCAGAACCCCAACCCCAACCCCAACCCCAACCCCACCGGTCCGAGTGGAAGCATGTGCAGCGGTTCACAGACTAGTAGGTCCTTCTTCAAGCTCCTCTGATTGGTGTTGTCGTGTTTTCTCTTTCAGGGCCAGACACGTTGGTGTCAGAAGAGAGATCCGTGGTGCGGGGAGCTGGGGGGCGGTTCACACAGGAGACACCGCTGAAGGCCAGGGTGTGAAGCCTCGGGCTGGGGGCCACCCCGGGGTGATGGAGGACCCTGGCCCTGGAAAGCCTCCGGGGTGGTGGAGCACCCTGTGGAGGGAGGTCACCCTGAGGTGGGAGGGGGCCTTGGACAGCACCCTGAGGTGGGCAGGAACCCAGGGGTGGGACAGCTCCCTGAAGAGGGCAGGAACCCAGAGGTGGGACAGCTCCCTGAAGTGGGCAGGAACCCAGGGGTGGGACAGCACCCTGAGGTGAGAGGTCATCCATGGGTGCTAGAGCACCCTATGGTGGCACAGCACCCTGGACAGCACTCTGACGTTGTCGGGAATCCTGGGGTGGTGGAGGGCCCCGGACAGCACCCTAAGGTGGTAGAGCACACTGGCCCTGGACAGCACCCTAGGCTTGTCGAGCACCCTGAGCCTGAATCCGTCCCTCAGGAGAAGGTATCCAGTCCTGCAGAGATCTCCATCCCTGAGCGGCAGACCCGCCTTACCTCCCCAGTGGACCCCCAGGTCCAGGTGGTGGAGGACAGGAGGAGCAGGAAGAGGAGGAACGCTCCCTCTCAGAAGGAGCCCCGGGCCGGACCCCACGGCGCCACCGTCTCCTCCTCCTCCTCCTCCTCCCAGCAGAAGCCGGCGCAGAAGACCCGAGGCGGCAAACGGGCCAAGGCCGGCAGCGCCACCGGGGAGCCCCTCACGCCCAGCGCCAAGAGGACGTGCCTCGGAGCCTCTCCAGGTGTGTCTCCGCCCCCGCAGCCCGCCATCGCCGGCTCCTCCCAGACCTCAGGTCGTGACCATCTCCCTCCTCCTCCTCCTCCGTGTCCCCCGCCGCCGCTCACCCCCCCCTCCCCCGGTGGAAGCCAAGGCAGCGTCTACGGCTTCCCCAGGCCCCGTAGAAACCACAGGGGAAGCGGAGCTGCTTACTCCAGGGAAACCGGCCTCCGCGCTCCCCGTCACCAGCAACGGCACGGAGCAGACAGACCGAAACAGGCCGGCCGCAAGTCTGAGGGCCCTATCTGTCAGGGCCCCGTCCCCGGGCACGGTTATTATTTCCAGACCCCCGCTCCGGGGGGAGCAGGGGAGAGAGAATGTGCCCAGGACGTCCAGACTGCGACGGCTGAAGAGGACCTGAGTGTGGGGTTACAGTGTCGCTGATTGATTCTGTATGTTGTGGCAGTTAACATGGTGTCAGGTTAGATGTTATCTCCTCCGTGTGTGTCTGTGTATGTCTAAACTCTCCCAGCCTACACACACACTTGACATATAATTACATTTTTTGCTTTTGTTACACGTGCTTTGTGCGGAATCCACTTACTTACACACACATGCAGACACACTTATTCCCATGTTGTTCTAATCACTGTGCTTATGCACATACACACACATTTTGACACACTCCCCTCCTCACATTCCAGCCCCTTCACTTAACCAGACATGCACTCACACACATACACAAACAAATAAAATGCTTAACATCTTGTGGATATCGATACGTGACTGAGTTTTGCTTTTTGTCAAATAGTTGAAACGGCTTCCCGTCTCCACCCAAATGTAGCGGTGGTCGGGAAGGGGCTTACGAATTAAAGTGAATAAAAACCTTTAATTGGAGTTTGTATTTGGGTTTGTGTTAAAGATGGGGGTTTACAGACAGGCAGGAGCCACTGCAGTGCGTCATGGCTCCTCGCCTGAAACACTGGCTCCTACGCGTCTGAAAAGCCGCCAGTTTCCTCGCTGACGTTGTGGTGGGAGAAGGATTCCTGTTTCCACTTTTTACTTCATCACCCCGCTTTGTTTTTCGGGGATTGTGTCGAAGAATCCTTTTTGTATTTTCATGGTTGATATTTATTCATGTTCATCTCTACTTTTTTTGAACGAGGGGATCTTTTTAAAACAGTAGTAGAACGTGAAACCCTTTTCGCGAGAAAACACAGCAAAAATGCGAGTTGCAGTGAAGGAATAGTTGGGGTTTCTGTGGTAATGGCTGGCTGGCTCTTCTGCTGGATGTTAAGGTGTAGCTCTTGGTACAGCCACTGACTCCATAGGCAAACCCACACTCGCATGCAGGGATACAGTACAAAGGAAGATATCCTACATTAGACCACTAGGGGCCAAAAAGGCTACTTCAGTCCTGGCAGGGGGGCCTCCAGTCAAGACCTAAGACGTTCCACTAGATGAGTCATCAAGTGGGCCTGTGAACACTTTAATACATAATTTGGTATTGCTTTTACGGAAAATAGTTTTTTTGCAAGGTTTTGAATAATTACGTTTTTCCATGTAAAAGGATTCCCTGAGTCTTTCTGGATGGCCGTACCGTTGCCATTTGTTTACAGCAACCCCGGTACACAAACAATACTGCTAGGCTTGAATTCGAAATGTTCCCCGACACAGTTAAAGGAAAGGCCATGTAGTAAATTAGCTGGGGCCTCCACGGTGTTTCAAGTGAGGTTGCTGGCCAGTGTAACCCGAGCTCGGAAGCATCTTGCGGTCCCTCGATCCAACCGCATCGTCCTGATCAAGGAAGAGACAAGATGGTGGATTATCGCTAAGTGATCCCGGTGTTTTAACTCCTAACGTTTTCCCGGGCCACTCTAAAGAGGTGTCGTAATCTGTCGCAATAATTGGTAATCCCTTTAAAGCGATCCCGCGGTCCCCGGCGATGTGAAACCTGGTCTGACGACACGTTTCGACCCAGGGTTTCAGCATGGGAGAGAAGTTTGTTTTCCTCGCCCAACTGGTCGAGCAACAAGACCGCCATTGTCTCGTGGATCATGAGGAGCGAGGGTATTTTTGTCACAATGTCTCGTCTCTGGCAGTCAGAAGATTAATGCAGAGCTTGTTTTGCTGCAACGCAATTAGTTGTAAACACATTTAGACAGAGGGTTCTTCTCTGGGTCTGAAGTTCCTGCAGGCAGCCGTTCCCACAGCGATTTCGGCGACTGAGGAAAACCTTGTTGTAATGTCGAGACATGTTTAGGCGCTAAGCATGGGAGACAGACTCTCACTCAATCTCCAGAACAGACACTTTAATTCTCTTTTCATACAAAATATTTAATAAATATGACTTTTTCAAAAATATATTGCCAGATCAACACAAATACTCCTCAAATTCGTAACACAAGAGTCAAAGAAAAAAAAAAAACGAAAGGACAAAATTTTTGCCATGATCTCATAGGTTTAACGGATGAGATAAAACATGTTTGTCTTTTAAGAGCCTTACTTAAAAAAAAACTGATAAAAAAAATGTGTGCGCAGAAAGCACAGATCGCCCGCAGAGCAAGGCAGTGTATTGGATCCGAATGTTCCCGTCTCTCCCCTGCTCTTCCAACGAGCACTAAGGCAGAAGAGAGTTGCGGTGTGTCGTTTCGCAATTTTCACTTTTGGTGTCAGCGAATTTTCGACAATGGCCACAAAAGGTCAAAAGGTTAACTATTGTAAGCTGCTAATGGATTTTTGTTCCCTTAAGTGTTTACTTTTGTTTTCTGGTTGGGGGGGGGGGGGGGGGGGGGGGGCAAGCAATATGTCTGCCACCTCTACAGCCGCCCCTCTGAGAAGCTCCTGTTACTCTAACATCAGTCACGGTAGAGAGAGGCCCTTGCGCTTTTAAAAAAAAAAAAAAATTAGGTGAATGAAATATCCAACATGGAAACGATAAAGAAGACGAAAACAGGCCGTAAGTTTGTCGTCTTCCTCGAAATGTGAAATTACCATTTAAAAGAGCGCATTTTGTTTAAAAAAAAAAATTGGGGGGAGAAAAAAAGAAATTCCACAGCCATCAAAAACTCTAGACAGAACATATAAATAAAAAGGAATGATATCTTAAGGCTCTTGATTATTAAGTTAATAAATCAAATATACACATTGATTAATAAAAGGAAATGTACATATCTACATATTCTAAATCGACACATAAATTCTTCATATTGGCAGCGACTGCTGACCGTGACCCCGCCCTCGCCCTCCCCCAATTTGCTTTTAAAAATAAATAATAAAGTTGATCTATCTTATGTTTTGACAGTTGCTGAGGTCTAAAGCTGAAAAAGGCATCTTCT
Source organism: Melanogrammus aeglefinus (assembly GCA_900291075.1). NCBI lineage: Eukaryota > Metazoa > Chordata > Actinopteri > Gadiformes > Gadidae > Melanogrammus > Melanogrammus aeglefinus. The sequence continues at coordinate 194,909 of OLKM01000677.1, forward strand.
CCAAACAGAAGTATTTGTTCATCACCCAGGCAAAATTCAAACATACACTACAAATATTTCAGCTGTGGTGTTGACGCGTGATCGACACTTTTAGTCATTGTACAACAATTACAACTACAGGCTATTTTTAAACGATGCTGAAAAGAGGAGGACCGATAAAAAAAACAAAAAAAAACGTCCCACCGAATGGATAGAAATGAAATGTATAGCAGGACACGGAGGTCCACTTGTAATGAAATGTGTATCAGTGCCTAGTGTTCCCAGCCAACCGAAGCAACCGTCACTGCCAGTGTAAGCCAGCTTGTCGAAACTTAAATTAACACGGGGAACAGATGCAAAAATACTAACTGCGGGGCCAGGCGGTGACGCTACAGTATAGGAACTACACATCCAAAAAAACAGTCCCCCTTAATTTTCGTTGTTTTTTTTTTCCGTTTTTCCTCTCTCGCTCTTTTCGTTTCTTTGTTTTCTCGTTTCCGACCCACCAACTGCGGCGGGGCTTTTGTAAAAAAGGCATCGGGCTCGGTTGCACAGCAACCTCAGCGGTCTGCGTGCTATACGATGTAGTCCATCCTGTTGATGCTGTTGGCCGTCTCGAGGTCTCTGTTGTCCTGCTTGTTAGTCCAGTTGGGCTGCTTGCCCGGCGCCGCCGCCGCCGACAACACCCCCGCCGACGCCTTGTCGTCGCGCTCCACCGGCGCGTACGCCGGCTGCTTGGCGAAGCGGGCCTTGGGCGGGTGCCTCTCTTTGTCCTCGTCGTCCCCCGTGTCGGGGTGGTTTGTCCTTATCTTGGCGATGATGGCGTTCTTGTCCTCGTACTCCTTGATGGCCACCGACAGCCCGGCGTGCTTCTCGATGGGGTTCTTGATCTGGTTCAGCTGCTCGCGCACGTTGTTGGTGGTGTTGTCCTCCGAGCCCGGCGACAACGCAGAGCCCACGCCGCCGTTGCTGCCGCCGTGGCCACCCTGTTTCCGCCGGCGCCGCACGCACCAGAAGAAGAGCGACACGAACACCAGGGCCCAGATCACGATGAAGACGGAGCTGAGGAGCGGCACCAGATAGTCTGAGGGGAGGACAGAGAACACGCCCAGGGTTAGATAGTGCTGCCGCTGCTATCGGCCACACTCACCAGCGCCCGAGGGGGGAGTCGGGGTTGGAGCGTTGCATTTACACTGTCAGGGTCTCGCGGGGGGGGGGGGGGGGGATTCCCACAAGGGGATGCCAAATATATCTGTGCGCTCGTGTTATCGTGAGAGGCTTCGGATAAAAGCATCCACCAAATGCCATGTTTCAAAAACACATGCATGCACACCAAATTGGTTTACATTCAATTATATTTAGAGATTTACATTGTTGGAACGTAGCCGCGTGTGGAACCAGATCTGCGGGCCGTTTACAGGCGGGGGGGGGAGGGAAAGGTTCCCAAGTGTGCGTCACCTTGATGATGAATGACACAAAGAGGCCAGAGCCTTAACAACAAATGTCTCCGTGTCTCCAGACGGCTGCGACTCTGAGCCAGGCTGGGCTAGCTGTCGCCAGGAAGGCTTTGGCCTTTCCAGCCCTGGCTATGATGACTCTGTTGTAATAGCCAGTAAGAATTAACCAGCGTGAATGGAAGGTGCATGGGGGGGGGGGGGTCGTTAGAGAGAGTGTGTGTGAGTGTGAGTGTGAGTGTGAGAGAGAGAAATGTTTTGCAGGACCTTGGCGCTCCATAGATTGTCAACCTCTTAAGGGAACCTATAGGCCGGCACTTTGCCAGTACGTGTTGCTACTCAAACGGTCGGCTGTTCGACCGTCCCGAGTCGGGGTGCCTACCTGTCTTGTCGAGACTCAGCACCCGCAGCTCCTTGATGGAGGAGATGACGGTGTCGTTGCCGCTGCGCTTGCCGACCAGGTCCACCATGCGGTCCGTGAGCTCCTTGATCGGGCTCCTGTCCAACCGGTGGTCCTCGATGGACTAAAGACCAATCAGAGGAGAGAGAGCGAGAGAGAGTGAGAGAGAGCGAGAGCGTGTCATCATTTACTGAAGCGGTTGGAAAAGGATTGATTGCGGTTTCCTTCTGCTTGAGTTGACGTGTTTTCCCCACCCAGATATGTTTTGGCTAAATCGACCACCAAAACAGGATGTAATCTGAGTATTGACAACGGCGATGTTGAATGATCCGCCTTCCTTTCGTACAGGAAGCAGGCGAACTTGAAAACAAATCCACTAGGACGTGGATTTGTTTTCAAGTCGATCCAACATTGGGTTGATCCAACATCGAGTGGACTACTCACGATGCAGACGTGGATCTCGTTGCTGGCGGAGGACGACGGCTCACAGGACACGGACACAGAGTGCTCCAGGGACAGGTTCTTCACCATGTGCAGGTTCCGGAGCTCCTTACACACGCGCTCCACCGTCAGGTCCTGAACACGGCAAGGGACACATTACGTTAGAGAGAGACGCACACAAAGAGGAAGAGGACTTATACTACCACACCATGAGTTAACCGCTACCCAAACCTTTTTTCACTGATGGTTACGAATGTACCCTCATGTATGCTTTACGCGTTACCCAGATCAACGCATGTAACGTGCGTGCAGACGACAGACGGGAGAGAAAAAGGAAATGTAAGAAGAAAACTAGAGCCCGTCTTGGCCAGTCTCCGAGGCTCCCGCAGACCCAGGACCGCACAGGCTCATACGCTTGTCACTATCGGCTGTCATGCTTGTTAGGAGGCTGGCCCGGCCGGAGCCGTGTGGTGGCCGGAGTGCCAGCGGTCCCCGTTTTCAGTCCGAAGACGCGGGATCGTGGGACTAGTCTTACGGTGTGGTCGGGTCATGAGGGGGGTGCGGGGGGGGGGCCGCTGGTTGGCAGGAGTCGTGAGTGTGTTTAGTTTGCTGGGAACGTCGGGCTAATGCCGGCAGTAAGACGTCGGGAATAGGACTAGGGGAGACCACCCCCCCCCCCCCAACCCGAATCCAATTCCCACCCTATACATGCCACATTTTCTCCCTGGAACCTATTCTTGACAGGATCCTCCACGAGCAAGAGAGAGAGAGCCAGGCAGACTCACACAGACACAGACAGAGACAGAGCGAGAGAGAGACAGAGGGAGCATGGGGGGAAAGCGAAGGGAAAGACCAAGACAGGGAGAGAGAAAGACAGAGTCCTGCTGGAAAGTTATTTCCCAGAATGGGGGCAGCCGAGCAGTCCTTAAAACCCGATCTCTCAGACTAATTTCAAAAGTAAAAACACCCTAAAAACAAAATGTACCGGTGGAAAATTAGGGTGGAGGCCGGAAAAACAAGACGCCCACCACCACCACCACCACCACCACCACCTTTTAACCTTTTCCTCCCCCCTCTCGGGCCCGGCGCTCACCTTGGGCAGGGTGTCCTTGTCGAAGGTGAGGGTGATGTTGGCGCAGCTGTTGTCCTGGTAGCTGGAGCTGGGGTGGCACTTGGGCGTGGCCGGGGGCGGGCTGGAGCGCCAGCACTCCCCCAGGCCCACGCAGGAGCGGACGAAGCAGTGGCCCTCCCGTATGGGCACGCAGCTCTGGCCCGAGGGACAGCCACCCCGGCCCTTGGCGCCCAGCAGGCAGGACTTGGGGCCACACCACATCTGGACCAGGGAGACAAGGCAATCGATGAATATCATTTATTCAACCAGGCGAAAATTTGATTGAGCTTAAAATCTATTTTCCAAGAATGACCTGGCCAAGAATTGGTAAATGGACTGCATTTATACAGCACTTTCCTAACCAGCGGCCACTCAAAAGCGCTTTCCGATATTGCCTAATATTAACCCAGTCATGCACTCAGTCACGCACCGACGGCGGAGTCAACCAGGCAAAGGCGCCAGCCAGCTCGTCGGGGGAGCAGTCAGGGTGAGGCGCCTTGCTCAGGGACACCTCGGCTAGGCAGAGCCGGGGATCGAAACTAGCAACCTTCGCGGTTACCAGCCAACCCGCTCTACCTCCTGAGCCACGTGCCGTCCCCCGAGGGGGGGGGGTATCACGGCGAGTTCTTCACCGCAAAAGCTCAAGTTTTATCGCTGACGCCTTGCGGGTGAGCGGGGGTGAAAGGATGTCCCCTGGACTCGGGTTCTCACCGGTCTCGCTGCAGTACCGCCTGGAATTTCTCTGTGTTTTTCTAACCCAACCTGCTCCTTAAAAAGTGAAGCCTTATAATAAACATTTCAAATCTCCAGATAAAGCCACAATTACATATTGTCGTATATGTTTTTTCTTTTTTTTTATGAATTAAAGTGGGTCCCTACAGTCGTTCTTTTGTTTCGTATTTGTTAACAAAACACAGCTTTTGATTTTTAAAACCTCAGCCATGCTGGCCCCGTCCTCTCCTTCGCATCACTAAAACAGCAGCCAACACCGCAGCAAAATATACACTTTGTTACTGCAAATGCAGCCCTTGTGCATCGATGCGGATATATCTCTTGATAGAGTGACCTGCCAGCCCTGAATCAATAGATCCTAAGATAAACTTCTTCTCTTTGGGGGAGGGAGCCGTCACCGACAATGAGAATGCACTGCCTCAGCCAAGACGTCCCTTCTTCAACCCAGAGCCAACCCCCCCCCCCCCCCCCCCACACACACACACACCACACACACACACTGCCCCGACCTTTCTACACTTCTAATTTCTGAACCCGATGAATTTCGACCCGATTACGAAACAACGCTGGAGAACAGGCTTTGGACAGCGGCGCTGTAGTTCCTTTCAAAACATGTCCCCCCCCTCCCGGAGACGGGAGTGTTATCGAACTCCACACCCCCGCAGACTGCAGGCCAGAAGACACGCCGGTCCTGTTGCCTTTGAGTGCGATTCAAGGAGTCAAACCACGGCCACTAGGAACGTCTTATGCTGAGAACACTGCTGCGACCGCTCACCATGAACACAAACGGCTGTGTCTTTCCAAAAAGAGACACAACCAAACAAACGTGCTCCATCTTATGGAAGTAGGTGTGGGGGGGGACATGATGCTTAGGCTCCGGAACGGGACCGCACCCCCAAACGGGACCACCTACCCGTGTGCATGCCACCTTTCCGTTGGCGCAGTGGCAGGTGTTGCAGTCCTCCTCCCAACGGGCGCCGTCCGGGGTCACATGACCATTGACGCTGCAGTAGCGGCGCGTCACTGAAACGCACACGCACGCCAACACGTTACAACCACGCTGGTCGAAAGCAGGTTCTTAAGTGGCAGTATGTTGCCGTTTGTGTGAACGTGTGAGTGCGAGAGTGTGAGTGAGTCTAAGTGAGTGAGTGAGTGTGAGTGTGCGGGTGAGTGTCTGAGCAATTGATTCTGAATGAGTGAGTGAGTGACCGAGTCTTGAGCAACCAAGTCTTGAGTGACCGCGTGAGTGAGCGTGTGCGTGAGCGAAGTGAACGGGCGAGTGAGTGAGTGCATGTGCACACCTTCTAAACACTGGGGGCCCGTCCGATCCGGGGGACAGATGCAGCGGTAGCCGTTGATCTCGTCCACACAGCTGGAGCCCAGGGCACAAGGGGACGACTGGCACTCGTTGATGTCTGCACAGCGGGGGGAGAGCAGAGCAACGACGTTAAAGACGTTAGAGGCCACGAACTCCAAGGGCCAGCAGAGAGACACACACACACACACACACACACACACACACACACACACACACACACACACACACACACACACACACACACACACACACACACACACACACACACACACACACACACACACACACACACACGGCGGGTACCCTCACCCCCACCGCTCAATCCAGCTCCAAAAAGGCAATTTAAGGGTAAAGTCCTCGCGTATCATCCGAACCACATGTACACGCAGTTTATAAAAAGACAAGTAAACAGGCCTAGGATAGAGGCGGGGCTCCGCGTGGGTCGATATTAAAACTCCTTCATTAGCAGGTATGCGGGGAGAGAGAGCTACAGGCTGGACTTAGCAGAACAAAGTCTTTCCCAATGCGGAGGAATGCGGCCATCTGAAAGCCTTTAAGAGGGAAAACAATCTGAGTAATCAGTGTCAGGGAGCACGGCTGATTAGCCGACGGCCCTGTAAGCCTCTCCCCCACCTCTCGTCCTCCCTCTCCCCCCCTAACCACCACCCGCTACCCCACAGACCAGGGAAATTAGCCGGCGAGACAGGTCCAGGCTAGAGGGTGCTGGGGCGGTCAGCCTGTCAACCCGGGGCTCTGGCCGAGGTTAGGAACAGCAACTGCGCCGCTGGAACAGCAACGGGACTAAATGCACGCCAAATAGTGAGCCTGCGATTACTCACCGAGGTTCATTCAAGTCAGGCACGCATTAAAGATAAACATTTATAATAAAAACATTTAAATACGTAATTCGATTTTTTATTTTGTTACATAGTTTGCGTACATAGGTTTTTTTTATAAAACTTTGACCGTTCGACCAACTGCAGCAGAGGCTCGACAAACGTCTGGATCCCCGTTAGCTCGCCAAACAGAGAACGGCGGTTGTACTCACTGATGCGGCAATCCGGTCCTGCGAAGCCCGGGGCGCACTCGCAGCGATACCAGTTGTCTCCGTCCACACAGGTGCCGCTGTTGTAGCTGTAAAAAAAACACAACACAGGCGGGGACGGTTAGAGGGAAGGTGGAAAAAACAGGACCGGGTTCACGACTGTCCCCTCGGGCACTGGGATGCCACACTGGTCGTGCCCTGAACGCTGTACGCAACGCATATTTCCGCGCTTACTCATCGGGTAATTGGGGCAAATCAGCCGCTGTGTGTGTGTGTGTGTGTGTGTGCGTGTTGTTGTGAAGCGTTTTCGTTTGTTTTAAATGGCAGTGTGTGTTGTGTGTGTGTGTGTGTGTGTGTGTGTGTGTGTGTGTGTGTGTGTGTGTGAGTGTGTGTTTGAGCGTTTTCGTTTGTTTTAAATGGCAGCGGGCGTGGCCTCAGCAGAGGGCCTTGGCAGCTCCACAATGAGCTGGATGATTGCAGTTCAGGAATGACAGTAGGGGGGGGGGGGGGGGGGACGGACGGGGTGTTAGTCCCCTGCCCCCCAGCAGATAGGCAAATAACCGTGGATGTAGTTCAAAGTCAGGGAGCGAGAGGACGGTATGTAGTAGAAAAAGCCGAGGGAGAGAGAGTTATAATTAAATATGAAATGAAAGAAAGTGGGGGTAAGTAGGTGCGATAATTAGATATGTAATGAAAGGGAAGAAAGAAGAGAGCGAGATAATGAGATATCTGACTGAAGTAAGAGGGTGAGAGAGCGAGAGAGCGAGCGAGCGAGCGAGGTGAAAGGGAGGCGGCCTGTGCACATGTCCCTGTTGTGCTGTTTGGCATCCACTTACCATGGGTGGGGACTGCAGTCGTTGGTATCTGAGGGAGACAAAAGGGAGAGAAAGCTAAAGTCAGTTTGTGTTTGAGCACGGTTTAACTCCTTCATAACACTCGTCGGAGCGACGGGAGGCACGTGACAAGGCGGGCAGGGATTGGCTGAGCCGACTGGGCAGATTATGCGTGGGAACCCCCTGCCCCCCGAATTTTATCAGTCAGTCAATCACTCCGCGTCTCGCCCCCGATGCAGAGACTCTACCTTCATCAGTGTGTCATGTGTGTGTATGAGTTTTTGCGTATATGTGCATGTATGTGTGTGTATATATATGTGTGTATATGTATGTGTGTGAGCCAGGAGAAAAATATAAATGCAGCAAGGCTGTAAAACATGCCTTCAAGACTCTTTTACGACAGGAATGCGAGAGGGGTGTGTGTGAGTGTGTGTGTTAGGGGCTGGGACAGGGAGGGAGGGAGAGGGGGGGGGGTGTTTGCAGAAACATCTGCCTCCACTTTTCTTTATGTTTTCGGAATCCCTCCCTTTATGCTTCTTCTCATGGCCATAAATAGCACCCTGCCAGAGACAAGGGGGGAGACAGACAGACAGACAGACAGACACCCTCGGAATCCCGCAATGAGATTCCGGGACTCCCGAGGGACTGGGGGGGGGGCGGGGGGGGGGGACTTACTCTGGGTGCAGGTGGGGCCCTCCCAGCCCTCCTTGCAGACGCAGGTGAAGGTGTCTCCGCTGACCACGCAGGTGCCTCCGTACTCACAGGGGTTGGGCAGGCAGCTGGAGTTCTTGGCTGAGGGAGAGGGAGAGGGGGGGGAGGGAGAGAAGTGTTGAATCGAGGTCCGTCTACCACTCGGGCCAAGTGGATTATCTGAACATCGGCGTTCCTAATGATTTATAGCGGTCTTAAGAAGGGCTTGCAGCCCTTTTATTTTTTTTTTATCTGCCCTTTAAGGGCAATTAGCATTCCTTAAGTGAGGGAGAGTATTATGAGGAAAACGAAGCGAGAGGGCTGTTGATCATTCAGTCTGTCCAAACACACGCAGACGCAGGGGAGAGGGCGATAAAGAGGCTGGAGGTGTTGACTGAGATTAACATCGGTGTGTACCTTAGGAGATCTGCAAGATTCAGGCATTAAACGAGTCTGCCCGACCTCATACAGCCCCCCCACACACACACACACACATTCATAGATAAGGTCTCCTTCTACAACTCAACTTCCTCTCCAGTCCATTCCTTTTAAAAACACACATACCCACAACAACACAACCTCCGCCAGTCAGTCTATACAGTCTGCGTGTAAACATCCAGGAATTGGGTGGCGATGATGGTGACGGCGGCGGTGGTAGGTATTGTTGAGTGTGGTGGCGCTAGGTAATGGCGAGTGTGACGGCGGTGGTGGTGGTGGTGGTGGTGCGGTTGTGAGAGTGTGCCTCCTCCAGGACCTCACCTATGTTACAGGTGGCTCCCTCCCAGCCCGGGGAACACTTGCACTGGAAGGCGTCTCCCTCGTCGTGGCACGTGCCCCCGTTGTTACAGGTCGCCTCGTCACACTGGCTCTCCCCTGGAGGAGGAGGACACAAACACACAAGTCAGTCGTTAGCGGCGGGCTTCAGACGATGTGTCTGCGAGTCGTAGCGTGCGGGCTTCTGAGACGATGTGTGGTGTGTCTGCGTGCTGTGTGTGTGTGCGTGCTGTGGTGTGTCGTGTGTGTGTGCGGTGTGTGTGTGTGTGTGTGTGTGTGTGTGTTAATCTGCCGTCAGCAGGGCCCAGGCGGGCGGGCTGATTATACACATGGAGCCATAGAGCACATACCAGGAGCCTGTAGGAACAGACAGCCCGGCACAGGGTGGGGCGCACTTGTTGTGTTATGCGTGTGCAGGGATGAAAAGGACAAGTGGGGGTGGTGAGGTGGGGATGGGGGGGGGGGGGGGGAGAGGAGAACAGAGAGTGGTGGTCTTACGGGAGTGGCAGGTCTTCCCCTTCCAGCCGTTCTTGCACTCGCAGAAGAAGTCTGTGACCAGGTCTCGACAGGTCCCTCCGTTGTGACAGGGGCTGGTGCTGCAGTCGTCGATGTCTGCGGGGGTGGAAAGGCGTGCTGGGTTAGGTAGGTTCCCCGAGCTCCATGTCTCTGCACACCCCGTTATCAAGGGTCAACGGGGTCAAGTTTGGGGTTGATCTGAATGAAGAGTACTCCTGCTTTACTGGAGGGAGCCGAGCGTCGGTTGCGTTGCCGTTTGTGTACACGTGCGTCAAGACGGTTTGTGTGTATGCGTGTCAAGATAAAGACGTGTGTGCGAAGATGGTTGCGTGTGCGTTTAGCGTCAGCGTTTGTGCGTCAGCGACCGTTTGTGTACGTCATTGACACAGTGTGTGTGTGTGGCGTTCGCCTGCGCGTGCGTCTGCGTTTGTGTGCGTAGGTGGTCACTTACTGATTTCACAGTGCTCTCCCTCCCAGCCGTCTCCACAGATGCACTGGTACACGCTGACTTTGTCGATGCAGGTGCCGCCATTGCGACACGGGTTGCTCTCACAGTCGTTAATGTCTGGGGAACACACGGGACACAGTTTCCCCGTCAGCCTTCTTCCTCGAGTTAGCCCTTAGCTTGACTGAGATAGCCCTTGGTTTGAGTTAGCCCTTAGCTTGACTGAGATAGCCCTTGGTTTGAGTTAGCCTTTAGCTTGACTGAGATAGCCCTTGGTTTGAGCTAGCCTTTAGCTTGACTGAGATAGCCCTTGGTTTGAGTTAGCCTTTAGCTTGACTGAGAAAGGCCTGTGTTGGATGAGGTAGCCTTTAACAGAGTTAGCTTGTTACATGAGTTAGCTCTTTATTCAGCGGTTAGCTCCTTTTCAAATCCAAATTAGATTTGATTCCGAAGAGAAGGAGAAAAAAAAAGTTGAAAAAAGTGTTCATTTGACAAAGTAACAGGAAGAAATGTGAATTTTCCTCCTGGCATATCCAGGGACTTACCCACTCCCTTAGTGGTGTCATTCGGCCGATTTATTCACTCAAACCCCTACATTCCCATTTAGCCAAACTTGGGTTACACCCTTATAAAAAAAAAAAAATCCCCCCAAAAAAAAAAATCAGCCCCCTTTGCCGGACGCCACTGATGGAATGGAAACACCCAAAATGTTATGTGTTTGAGTGATTTGTATGCGAGAGTGAGTACATGCGTGTGCGTGCACACATGTGTATGTATGTATGTATGTATATGAACGTGTGTGTGTGCGTGTGTGTGTGTGTGTGCATAGGCAAACATGTGTGTATATGTGCGTGCACGTGATTCTGCGTATGTGTGCTTACTCTCATGACAGTATGTGCCTCTGAAGCCTTCCTGGCACTCGCAGCTGAACTGGCCCCCGGCCTGGCTCCGGCAGCGGCCCCGGGGCCCGCACACGTTGGACGAGATGTAGCGCTCCCCACCCGGCGTGCTGTTGGACGCCACGGCAACCGTGCAGCTATCGATCACTGGGTGGGTGGGTGGAGGGGGGGGAGTTAGTACAGAAAGCAGAACCGTCAACAACATGGATGGAGGTGGGAAGGTGGTGGTGGATGGTGGTGGTGTGGGGTGGTATAGAGGAAAACATCCGTGCCAGAGAGGAGGGAAGGGAAATATAAATATAAGTGTGGTGGTTCGTTTGTTTCTGCTGTTCTCTGATTGGATGGTTCCGGCGCCGCGAGCAAGGCGATGGAAAAGCGATGACGAGCTGGCGGCGATAAGCTGGATCGGTTCTGCTTTCAGAACCGATTCAAATGGGATCTAAACCCCCCCCTCCTCCCTCCTCCCCCCCCTCCTCCTCTGAGTGTCTGGAGCACTTAGGAGTCGCCCCCCAAGACCCCCCTTTCCACCCTGTAATCATGTAATTCCTGCCAAGAGCAGAGAGAAATCACATAGTATCTGGAATCAGGCTGCCACACACACACACACACACACACACACACACACACAGAGTAAAAGGGGGGTTACCCACCAAGTCATTACTCTGAACACAGTGTGATCAGCCTAGTGCCAGATATTCTGAGAAGTAAAAGGGAGGGGCGGGGGGGGGGGGGAGAGAGACTGGCTGGAAAGCTTCTCCTGGGGGGAGGGTGGGGGGGGGCTGGCCTTAAGGACACCACACACACACACCACAAACAGCCCTTATTTTGTTTTATACTACTACTATTAGTAGCTCCAGTACGAGAAAGCAAAGGCTTACGTCGTAGCCTCGTCTTACTCAGCGTTTTTCCCCCCTAGGAGGGGCTCCCCCCTAGGAGGGCAGGCGGTGGAGAAGGGGGTGGGGGGGGAGGCGACGGGGAGAGGCTGGTTACCTTTGCAGGTGGTGGTGCGGCAGTGGTCTTTGAGGTGCGAGCAGTTCTTTCCCTCGTAGTCCTCGGGGCAGGCGCAGTAGTAGTCGTCGGCCAGGTTGAAGCAGGCCGCCCCGTTCTGACACGGGTTGGGCAGGCAGTAGTCCACGTCCAGCTGGGGGGGAGAGGGGATGAGGGGGGAGAGAGGGGTGAGTCCAGGAGACGGACATGATCGATGAGCGGCGGGGCCTCCCTGACGGCGGGCCGTGCCAGCAGAGGAGCACACGCATAAACACTTAGAGGGGAGACAGAGAGAGACACAGAGGGGAGACAGACAGAGAGAGAGAGAGAGAGAGGGGCAGAGAGAGACACAGAGAGAGCAGACAGAGCAGACAGACAGACAGACAGACAGACAGACAGACAGACAGACAGACAGACAGACAGACAGGGACAGAGGAAAATAGAGGGACGGAGAGCGAGAGAGAGACGGAGCGAGCGAGGGAGCGACACAGACGCAGAGAGAGACACAGAGAGAGAGACAGACTGAGAGGGAGACAGAGAGAGAGAGACAGGGACAGAGGAAAATAGAGGGACGGAGAGCAAGAGAGCGAGAGAGAGACGGAGCGAGCGAGGGAGCGACACAGACGCAGAGAGAGACACAGAGAGAGAGACAGACTGAGAGGGAGACAGAGAGAGAGACAGAGAGAGAGACACAGACAGAGAGAGAGACACAGACAGAGAGAGAGAGACAGAGATGGGGTGGAGGGGGAGACGAAGGAGGGCGTGTAGGAGGTGAGGCAGACATAAGAGCTGTCCTCTTGAGTCTGGGCTTTCAGTGAAGGAATGTACCCCGCGTCCGCCAAGAGTAGCCTCCAAACAAACCCCCCCCCCCCCATTTTTTCTCTTCTTTGTAAGTCAGGACGGTGGAACAACGACCATTTAAGAGGGTGGGGAACAGTGAAAACTATTTTTTTTACAACAAACCCAGAAGAGACAGAGCGACTATTACTGGCGGCATCGCGGGGCCAGTGACGCTGCAGAGCTACAGCTGGAAGCCAGGCCTTTGGCCCCTAAACGCTTAGGGGCCCGCTATATCCCTGCATGTGTGTTTGTTTGTTTGTGGCCCTTCTCTCGCTTACCTGGCAGAGGTTTCCGGAGAACCCGGCGAGGCAGAGGCACTTGAAGCCGTCTACCTCGTTCTGACACTGGCCGCCGTTGAGGCAGGGCGCGCTCACACACTCGTCCACGTCCTGCTCGCAGTGGTCCCCTGTGAAGCCCGGAGCGCACGCACAGCGGTTACGCATTCACCAGGTCCTGGGGGGGTCAGGGGGTCAGGGGGAGGAGAGGGGAGAGAGGAGAGTCAGCACGGTGCAGCCAAACTGTGGTTGGTTAGGTCTCAACGGATTAATATTAAACTGGGGAGACAATTCTGAAAGAGTAGGAGTGTGGGAATGTGTGAGTGGAGTGGGGTGTGTGGCAAAGAGAAGGAAAGAGTGAGTGCATGTAAGAGAGAGAAGGAGAGAGAGAGAGAGAGAGAGACGAGAGACGAAACAGAGAGAGAGAGAGAGAGGGAGAGAGAGGAGAGGGAGAGAGAGAGAGGGGGACAGTGACGGCGTCAGTCGGGTGGCAGATAGAGACAGAGCGAAGGAGTTGTTTCTCTTTTCTCCCGGCATTATCACAGCTCCGCAATTATTTCGACACATTTTCCTGGCAGCGGCTCAACACAATAATGTTTATGGTAATCCAAGCCGGTGCGGTCAGAGAACTCTGCTGTCCCTCCCTCGGAAACCCCTGTGAACCCGTTCCCCCGTCAGACTTCCATTTCCAGGGAGGAATTCCACAACAATTGCGCTGCGTCGGTGAGTCGAGCGGCGGAGAGGAGAAAGGAGGGGTGGATGGGAGGGGGGCTCGGGCGGCCATTTATTTAAACCGCTGGGCCCAGGCCAGGGGCCCCCTGCTACGCATGAGGCAGGGACGGGGGGGGCGGGTACACAAACAAACAACAACACGGGGGCAGGAGTCGTGCTGATGGCAGACGGGCTGAGGCGGGACGTACCTTGCAGGTGCCCCCGTTCTGGCACTGGTCCTTGCAGTCGTTGATATCTAAGCAGGGGAGGGAAAACACATGGCAGTGTGAGTGAATGAACGCGCTAGCCAGACAGTCTGCAGTCTCCTGTGTCGTCCCCCCGCCCCGCTGGAGGTGTGCCAGTGTGTGTGTGTGTGTGTGCGCGCATGCGTGCGTGCGTGAGACACTGTTTCTGTATGTGCCTGTTTGTGTGTGTGTTTGTGTGTGTGTCTGCGCGCCTGTTTTTCTGTTTGTGCCTGTCTGTCTCTCTCTGTGTGCGTGTGCGTGTGCACGTGTGGCGTCTTCAAACCTTGAACATGCACAAGCAAAACACTTGGCCTCACACGACATCACAGCACATGTGAAACCCTGCTTTGGGGCAAAACATTCCATTTGTGTTGCCAAGGGAAGCAAGCGATGAAGTCGTTTTTTTCCCCCCTTTTCTCTCGGGCCGGGGCTAATCACCGTAGCCGTGGCCACACACACGGGCGTAATAATGATGAGGTGGGATCGTTTACACACAAGAGAGGCAGAACTATGCTTTGAATTCGAAAATCACAGCCCAACAATTGCCCACGCAGAGCCAGAGAAAAGTACTGACAAAAAACAGAGAGAGAGAGAGTGAGACAGGGCCTGAGAGAGAGAGAGACAGAGAGAGACGCACAGAGACCGAGAGAGAGAGAGAGAGACGGAGAAAGAGAGAGACAGAGCGAGAGCGAGACGCACAGAGACTGAGAGAGAGAGACAGAGAAAGAGAGAGACAGACACACACAGAGAGAGAGAGACAGAGAAAGAGAGAGACAGAGAGCCCAAGAGACAGCCAGAGAGGCCGAGACAGAGACGGAGAGAGATGGAAAGACAAGAGGGAAAAGAAAGAGGGAAAGAGCGAGTACAGAGGAGTGGCAAATGCTGGACAGGTGTCTCGCCCCGGCGGCTGCAGCTGACAGCTGTCAACTCACTTGTGTCACAGTTCTGGTCGGTCCAACCAGGCACGCACTCGCAGAAGTATCCACCAATCAGGTTGCGGCAAGAGTTGGCATTGACACAGGGCTTGCTGTCGCACTCGTTGGCATCTGTGGGTTTGGAAAAAAAAAGAAGAAAAAGGGCAGTGTTTATTGCGGCGTGTGGCACGTGTGTGTGCGTTTCTATACACGCAAGTGAGGGTCCGCGGCGAGGCTCACCGATCAAGCAGGTCTTGCCCGTCCACTGCGGGGGACAGTGGCACTTGTAGCCGTTGATAAGATCCTGGCAGGTTCCTCCGTGGCTACACGGGTTGGGACTGCATTCGTCAACATCTGCAGGGGGGGACGACAACATGCCATTTGTGTTACAGTAGAAGGACCCCCGCGACGGTGCCCGTCGTTTGTAAGTCTTTTAGAGACTTGGGGTCTTCTTACCGATGCTGCAGGAGGGGCCGGTCCAGCCGGGGCCACACTGGCACTCGTAGCCCTGGCTGGTCTCCGTGCAGCTGCCCCCGTTGGCGCAGGGGTTAGACAGGCAGGCGTGCTCCGCTGTGTGGGGGGGGCAGAGCGTTCAGGAGGGCCCCGCTGTCTTTATACACCCTCACGCCTTCCCTCCGGAGAAACAACCCCTCCCACACGGGGCGTGGTTGACCTCTTATTCCCTCTCTCTAGGAACCCCTGGGATTGTCCCCCAGAACACAGCTCTGGAGGTAGAGACGGCCCACTATGAAGACCACTAACTTAGCCCCCTTAAACCACACACACACACACACACACACACCTCAGTCTCATTAACCGCACGACGGACCACACCAGGAAATCATCTTTCATGCCGAGTTAACCCAACCGATCCAGCGTGCATCCCCCCTTACCCGACACCCCACTTCCTCACACCCTCCCCCCCTCCTTTCCTCCCCCCAGCCATTCTTCGTGAGAGCGCGGCCGGTGGGATAGAAAGGGAGGATGGGGGGGGGGGCAAGCCAAGGTGAGAGAGGGAGGGAGGGAGGGAGGGAGGGAGGGAGAGGAAGTAGGGGCAGATGTGCAGTCTTCCCGCCCTTTTCACGAGTCAGGGATGAGCGACTCCTAAACCAGCGCGCGGCAAACCGATGAATGATTCACCGGGACGATAAGTGAGCGGTGACCAGGGGGAACCGGACTCGGAATGTCCCGGACGAGCGTGGGGGAGGAGGAGGGAGGCGGGATGGGGGATGGGTGGCAGGTTCTGTGGGGGAGGGGCTCTGGGGGGGGTCGGAGGGGACGGCCCTCCATATCCTCCTGGTTGGCCAACGGGCCTCCCGTTACAAAAGGGCAGAGTTTCCTGACATCCCTGCAGTTAAGCTGTCAGCGCCCCGCAAGGCTCCCATTTAATGAGGAGACGTGGTGCCGCCCCCAAACCCCCCCCCCCCCTCACCACCCCACCACCCCAAACCCCAAACCCTGGCCCATCATCTCCATGGTGAAGGGCTGTGGAGCAGCTGAGAGCCGGCAGCTCATAGCGCTACCACACCCGTCTGCACCGCCATGGGAGGAGACGGAGAGAGAGAGAGAGAGGGCGAGAGAGAAGGAGAGAAAGTGGGCAAGCAGGAGAGAGAGAGAGAGAGAGCGCGAGAGAGAGGGCGAGAGAGCGAGAGAGGGAGCATGAGAGAAAGACAGCAAGAGGGAGCAAGAGAGAGCGAGCAAGAGAGAGAGAGAAAGAGAAGGAGAGAAAGAGGGAAGGAGAGAAAGTGGGCAAGCAGGAGAGAGGAGAGAGAGAGCGAGAGAGAGAGAGAGAGCGAGTGCGAGAGAGGCTCATCAAGCCAGAGGATGGCCTGCCCTCTGGGGCATCCAGACGCCCACTCAAACAGATTAGGGGCCAAGTTACCACCTCCTCTGATTACAAACTCACGGCGACCTCCGACCTCCGAACCCCCCCCCTCCCTGCCCTATCCCCTCCCCCTCTGCCCGTCATCGGGGTGGGAGGGTGTGCTTTTTCTACCTCCTCCTCCTCCTCCTCCCCCCCACAAGATTCCCCTCACCGCACATATTTCACTCCGGGGCCCGGAGCCCCGCTCTCGTGGAGGCCCCCGAACATGTAAAGGGTGTGCTTTAACAGAGCCCATGAAGACGTCAGCGGGTGCGGTGAGGGCTTCCGGGACCTACCTCGCTCACAGTTGGCCCCGGAGTAGCCCTCGACGCAGGTACACTGGTACTTGTCGGGCCCGGTGTTGATGCAGGTGCCGGCGTTCAGGCAGGGCTGGTGGGTGCCGCAGAAGTTCAGGTCTGGTGGGCGGGGGGGGGGGGGGGGGGAGGGTTAGCAGAGGGTCGGGGCGGACCCTACGTCTCACTGCATGTCAGGCTGCAGATCGATTGGCCGTCTTGTCGTTAAGCACGTGCTTTGATTCCAAAACAACTTGAAGTGTAATTATTTTGAATCATTAGATATGGCGCGTAACCACTTTATAATTATCACTATAAATTATAAACGATGGTAGTACTGTTTGTTCTATTTGTCCTT
The DNA here is from genome assembly GCA_900291075.1 of Melanogrammus aeglefinus. Classification (NCBI taxonomy): domain Eukaryota; kingdom Metazoa; phylum Chordata; class Actinopteri; order Gadiformes; family Gadidae; genus Melanogrammus; species Melanogrammus aeglefinus. The sequence continues at coordinate 212,033 of OLKM01000677.1, forward strand.
AATTTATCATCCATTTTTGTTTTCCTTAGCACTACTTTGTATTTTTATTGTATTCTACCCCGTGTCTTCCACCGCCCCTGTGCTGTAACACAGGGATTCTCCCTCCAGGGGATTAATAAAGTGGTATCTATCTATGTATACGTTCAGGTCGAAGTTGGACATCATGCTCCATAAATGGCTACAGGTAGACCGACGACCCCTCGCAGAATATGAAAGCTACATTTGAACATTGAACATTTACATTGGCCATCCGACTGTAAATCAACATGGTTTCGAACCTTTGTCGCAAAGATGGCCGCCCCAGTTGGTGCCGCAGAGGCACTGCCACGGCTCAACGCAGGTCCCGTGCACGCAGCCTGGGTGAGGGATGCACTTGTCACAGTACTGGCCCTGCCAGCCGTAGAGACACCTGCACACAGAGGAGCCCGCATTCACATCAATAACCTAATAACAGCCTGGTGATCTCATGACATTTATGGGCCTCATATTCACACACACACACACACACACACACACACACACACCACACACACACACAGCACTCACACCACACACACACACACACATCAACACACACACACACGATCATCGCACACCACACACACACACACACACACAACACCCCACTTAAAAGTTGTATAAATATAGTCAAGAGTTATCTGGAAAGTGATGCATGTTTATGCAATGATTTGGTGATAAGACAAACACATTAACACATAATAGATTGGGAGCTGTACAGAAGGAAAGACAAGTTCTCTTCTCTCACTCTCCTTCCTTCCTTGCTAGCAAACTAGCGTCGTTGAACGGCGGCGAATGATCCTGAGTAACTCGTTTGTCTGTTTTTCGGGGTTTTAAACAATGCACAGGACTAACAACGGCCAAACAATATCGAGTGTTTTCACGAAACACAAGGACACCAAATATGGTTCCAGAGGGTTCTTTGGGCTAACATTAGCACGCCGCCAGACACTCTGTTGGTCGGTCACAGCTCCGAGCCTGTGGCTTGGCAATCACAGCCGGGGCTGGGAGTCTTCACCCCGTCGTCGGAGCCGGGACCCTGTACCGTGGCGGTTGTGGAGGAGGAGGAGGTCCCCCTGGGGGCCTGGTTCCCACGGGTCAGGAGGAGTGCCGGCCTGAGCCCCGGGAGTTGTGTAGAAGGGGGGGGGGGGGGGGGGGGGGAGTCTCTGACCACAGCAGTCGTCCCGCTCCGTAATTAAGCTGATAAACGCAGTGCGCCGCCGGCTATCTCCGTAATTAGCCGGACAGTGAGGGGCCATTCGCTGCTTTGTAAGGAGGGGCAACAACAAGAAAGGCCCGGTGGCGATACGATGTTGATGTGTTCCCCCCGGAGCCTAGCGACAGGAAATGCGGCTGACCTTCTGGGGGCCGGGGGGGGGCAAACAGCGAGGCAGTAAAAATAAACGCGGTGGTAAAGAAGGCCTTGCTCTGTGATTAAAGCTATATTGATGCTAATGGCGTGCCAGGCCTTTCCCAGGGGAACTTGCGTAGGATTGCCCAACCCCCCCCCCCCCTCACAGCAACCGTCACTTGAGTCATTGCACAAAGCACGTCATCACAGGAAACCCTGCGGTCATCGCAATTTAAAGATTGGCGACATCTAAAGAAAATGACATGCATGTGCGGTGCCGTTTCTAGCGAGAGTGTGCGTGCATTCTTCTGTGATGCAACGCGTGTCGAGTCAGCTTATGCAAAACGCGGGGGCATCATTAAAGAATAAACAGAAACCGTTCCATTACAGGGCTTACAGCGCGCTGTGCTCCGGTGAGGTGAGCGACGAGAGGACAGTTTAGCCCGCGGGTGAACGGGTAAAACCGCATTGAGTAACAGCACATCGCATCGCTCAGCCAGCAAGCACAGGCGCCGGCACACACCTGGCGAGAACACCTCCACGGCTGGCCGCGCTCCAGCTCGACATGCATTGACACAAGGGCTGGGAAAGAGGGACACACCTGTGCACTACCCCAGGGGCCGGCCTTGGGGCCAGGCTCCTTCCAGACGTCGCAGCCAAACGGGCGCTGTGCTCAAGAGAAAGACGGACGAGGAGCGGGATGACGCCGTTGAAAAGCTTGGGGAAACGCACAAGGGCCGCTAGAGAACAGAGCAAACTTCGTCACCCCATGTGCTTTATATGGGGCCAAACGAGCAGGGGCCCGGGGCCGCTGATGTCTGGCCCCCAGGGGCCCCCCTGTACGGAGGGAGGCAGCACTGCAGGATGAGGATGTGCGCTCTCCGTTTTGGAAGCAGGGCACACAATGGCCCACACTGATATGCATCGGTGCATGACTTTCCCCCTGGCTGTGTTCATACACAGCATTAGGGAAACCATTAGCTACACAAACAGAGCACTTTGACGTGATCTCAAGAGTCCCACATGATCGCACTGATAACGCCGGCCTCATTAGAGAGGGGAGAAAGGCCCGCCTTAACCTCTTCCTGCTCGTTCCGAGCTCCTACTCCTTGTTTTTGACTTTCCGTACCCGGCATTCCTTCAACCAGCCAGGATAGTGGAAGCCGTTCGCCAGACAGCCGGGCCAACATCATCTGTTGAGCCCTGGTCTCCGACGGCTGGGACGGCACCACAGACATGCGGTGTTAGGCCGCAGACGGCCTCTCTCTCTCCAGCGTGTGTGTGTGTGTGTGATACATGGGGATGGCGAGTACTTACTTGCAACCACCTGGCTCGCTGCAGAACCCGTGCTCGGTGCTGCACCCTTGTCGACAAATGGCTGAAGGGGAAGAGAGGGGAAAACTCTTTTTTTTTCACTGGGCTGGCAACTGGTTCACTAGTTCAAGGCCATTTTAGAACATTTCTCGTTGATTGTGTTCAGAGAATTGTAATTCCCCCAACGGCTGATTACAGATTATTTTCCAATGGTATCCAGACCTGGGATAAACTCTGCCACATTTAACAGAACATACTCACACAGGTCCATCCAACGGTAATGTACGGCATAGCGATCAGAAAATAAACAGCTTTTCACAGTGATGTTTTAAAAACAATAACATCATCTCCCCTCTAGACATCGCCTCACAGGCTACTCACGATGACGTCCCAGTTAGAGCTTGTCCAGTACCCATAATGCTCGCTGCTAGAGAGAGGGTGTGGGGTGGGGGGGGTGGCTTACGTGTGTCGCAATCTGCCCCGGACCAGCCCTCCAGGCAGGTCTTGTTGCCGTTGGAGTCGCACGTGTAGTGTCCGAAGAAGTCGTTCCTGGGACGGCAGAACTTGTTGCAGCCGAAGCCATAGTAGTGCTCGTCGCAACTGACCCGGATCTGGTACTCGAACTGGGCCACGTGCCCATTGTGCGTCAGCTTCTGCCAGTTGGGCGAGGGGTTGATCATGCCGGAGTGAGAGGACATCTCGATCACCTGTCCGTCGACACCTGGGAAGACAGCGGGGCGAAGACACAGTCAACACATGGCTTGGTGTACGCTTGTGGCAACCCACCGTTCTTATACAAACCTCAACAGAGCTATGAACATCCCTAAGGATGTTCATAGAACCAAGTGCACTTGGTCCCATGAACATCCTTACTGTACAGACAGCAATAAATAGCCATTTCTCTTTCTTCTTACAAATGTATTTATTGTATGTCGCTTTGAAAAAAAGCTTCTGCTAAATGCTCTAAATGTAAACAATGAGGTCAATTTTATATATTAAAGGAAGTGAAAGCAAATGCTGTCTGAAGTCATGGTTTCCTGGTGCTTTGTTGTGATGGCCACCCGACCCGTGACGTCAGGGGACACGACCGAAAACTAACAAATAAACACACACACGGACCCGAGTAGCGGAAGAGTTCTCGGAGGCCGTGTAATTAATGAGCGACGAGAGGAGAGCAACCCAGCGAAATGAAAAGCCTCGACTGTAACGAACACCGCTAACTACTTTTTTCTCACGCTCCGTCTCCCCGCCCGGGCTCTGTGTGTCAACGCTTTACTGCCGGAGGATATGGCTGCACTCTCTCTGCCGAGAGCGAGGACAGAACCGCACTGACCATAAATTACAGCTTAAGGACAGAGGGATGCCACAGCCACTGCTGGGATGCCTGCTAGCGCACCATCAGCAATTTCCTTCCCTCTTCCCTCTTCCCCTTCGCTTACACTCATAAGTGTAACAGGCCTCAGTCAAAACACTCCCGACCCGAGTCACGTTTGGGTTTCTCTTCGAGCCTCTTTTTCCCACAGAGACGTATGACTCCGTATCTGTCTGCCTCGCGGCAACGGCGGAGCCAAAGACACTGCCGACGCATTTTTTATTCCCACAACTATGCGATTCCACAAACAAAGAGGGCCTTTTCTTGTCGCTGCCACGGCAAACAGACGGGGGGTCATGGGCTCGGGAAGGCGGGGTGTGGGGGGGGGCAAGGGCCGCCCCCGGAGCCGAGGGGGGACTCTCATGAGCTCCACACACACACAAAGCAAATAAGACAAGCAAACACGCGGGAGGCCAGGCGCCAACCCCTTAAGGACCGCTAACCGTACTGTACACAGCGGACACGAGCGGCAACCTCCCACCCCCCCCCCGTTCACTACGCGCACACACCCCGAGAGTCAAACGTCTGGCACTCGGCCCACCGTAATATATACCGTACTTTAGATCAAAATCGGGAGATCAGGAGACAATGAAATACGAAAAAAAGTGGTCAGGCCAATGACTTTGCTCGGCCGAGGTCATGGGAGTAGGGGGGGGCCGGGGGGTGGATTCTGTGAATCACTCCTCTGTGAAGTATAGGTCAACACCGAAGCCTGGACACAGAGGCGGGGAGGAGGGTATTTACTCCCTTTGGATGATGTCCATGTTTGAGTGTGCGAGTGTGTGACTGTGTGTATGCGTGTGACTGTGTGTGACTGTGTGTGTAGGAGGCAAGGATGGGGGGGGGGGGGGGGGGGGTGCATGCTGAAATCACAGTGCATGGTAACATTTCACAATGAGCTGGAATCCAGCGCTCAGATGTGTGGCATTTCTCTACCGGCCGGAGGCACGCGGTCCGGACTGGCACGTCTTCACTACCTGATGCCGGGCTCGGAGCCACGCGCAATTCAGACCGGCCCGTTTTTTCTAACAGCCAAGCAAAACACACAACGCTGTTACACAACCTATTTCGGGTTAGGTATTTTCCCCCTTTGTTTGGTCTGAAAAAAAAAACGGGGCTTGAAGACCGTGTGGAAATTATTTGTGGACGTGAGCCAGATACATGTTGAAATTGAGTTGACGTTTCTGCTTACAATTGCGCATTTTAGGATTTAAGATGGCACTGCCGTTATACGCGATATACAAGTATACTCACAAAACAAAGCCTTTCCTTCAGTTCGACTTTCTTATGTTTTGTCTTTTTATCTTTCGGGGAGGTTTATCGTCAACGGGTTGAGGATAGAGGGGGTGAGCCTCTCGCTTAGCACGACCTAGCTCAGGGGGCTCAGCCGGAGCCGAGAGTGTACATTCAGGGGGGGGCTTTTCACACCGCCGCCCTAATAGCTCTCTAGGGAGCGGCAAATACAGCAGAAAAGACCCAAGCCCCGCTGACCTCAGACGGACCTGCATAAACAAGCCGGCCTTAGGGCGGCGAAGGTACGAGCCTCCACTTAGCTGCGATCCCCAGGCCGTCGCTAATCTAACCACCGACCAGCGGGAGCCTGGGCCCATAAATCCGGGAGCGTCCAAACGTAACAGTGTGCAGACGAAACCCCTCAACCGCCAAGCAACCTTTTAGCGACTCTCCGACATAATGAACCGTATTTGGGAAGAAAAAAAACCAACCCCGGGCCTCCACCACAGCCCCCGAGAGACCCTGCACTGGGTCGCCCTGGCAACACACGAGTATCGCATACGTACGACGACGACCGCAAGTATGCGGTTGGAAAAGGGAAGCGAACCTATCGGGGCTTAGAGGTCCCGGCCTTCACCGGGGGCGACCGGAGGCGGCTGTGTGGACTAAAAGGTTCTGCCGTTGCGACGCAAAGACTCTGTTGGTTCCTTGGCTAGTCCTCGTTCTAAAGAACACGTTTCCATAGGGGTCGGGGCCCCCCCACCCCCACCCAACCCAACCGGAACCGTCCCTACGTCGGCAGCCTCTGGAGCTCTTTTCCTGCCACTTCCCCGCCCTCTTCCCCTCCGCTAAAAGGGAAGGTGTCAACACCTCCTCCTAAAAACACACACCCGCTCCACCGGCACGCCGCGACCAGGACGGACGGGGGGAAAGTATAAACTTCCTGTTCTGAACATTAGCGGTCTGAAAGGAGAAGGCTCCGTGGGCGGCGGTCACCTGCCTTCCACATCATGTCATTATGAACACCAAGGGGGACAACGGAGGAAAACAGCAGTGTGCGCACATACTCACCGGCCGTTTCGAAGTCCAAGGCCTCCACTATCAACGTGTAGGACCTCTAAGAAAGACAGAGACACAGTGTCAGACACAACAGCACACAAAGCAACACAGAGCAGGACTGTAGGCAACACTTTGGGTGGAAATGGAACATTTTAAGAACAATGATAGGCCTACTTAGGAAGGCTTATGGTCTGGAGAATAACAAAGAATTTACAAATCACGACAATCTAAGCACAGAAGGACTTGACGATTGAGCGTAGCGGACTGAACGTTGAGTGTACGTTATTTCAGGCTTTGTCGTACAAGTTTTGCAATACGAGTTCAAACAGCATGTCTTAAAACCTAGTGACGAACTCTGTTTTAGAATATTTCAATGTAAAGCAGACCACAAGCGTCTTCTTTCATATAGTTGGCACTCGGAAGACCTTTTAATAACATGAATTCATGTCTCCTCATAGCTCCTATCATTTCAAGTTAAAGCAACACACTAACCCAACTTAAAATCAAATTTTACTCAAAGTTTGTCACCCTTACTTATAATGGATAACTTATTACGGCATTGATCTGATTTGTCCAGACATGCAAAACGCTGTTGATATTACAACATGGGTCTAATGAAAGATTACTGGTCAGCTCTGGCCAGTGACGCATTCAGGGGTCAAGCTTGTCTCAAATGACACAGAAAGCCACCAAGGATCAGCGGCAGGTCAACACAATATATTTCAAAATCTAATATCTAGTCTCCTTGGAGAGGCCAACCATATCCTCATAACACACTGAAGCATGCGTCCGGCTCAAATCAGGTTGTTTAATTAACAGACTTTTTGATTTGATGGGTCACTGTTGGTATTGGATGTCCAAACATGCTATGCATAAAGCACCCTAAAACCATACCCTTAAAAGACACCAAACGGAAACTTGTTTCATAGGCTGACCCGAGAGCAGGGGGGGGGGAAGGAGAGCGGGGAGAGAGACCGTGAAGAAGGAGAGAAAGGGAATGAAACAAGCTGAAGAGGGAGGCTTATAGGCTACAAGAGAGTAGGGAAAAAAAGAAAGAAGAAAAGAGATGCTCGACCTAGGAGTTGCATTCTCAAAAGGGTGGAGGAGGTGGAGGGAGAAAGAGGTGGGAGCTCTCTGGAGGGGCCGGTCTTGATTTCAGCACTCCTGAAATGCTTTGTCTGATTCAGGGTCAGTAGCGCTCACACCAATATCAGCTTACCCCTCCACACTGCCCGGTGCCACAGTCATGCGGGAATGGAGCGCACTCTTTGAGTGCGTCTCTCTGTGGTTTTGAATGAGAGCAGGGAGGGGGGAGACAGAGAGAGAGAGAGAGAGAGACACACACACACACAGACAGAGAGAGAGGGAAACAGAGACCTGGTGTAAGGAAGAGAGAAGGAGACCAAGAGGGGGGGGAGAGAGAGGAGAGAGAGAGAGGGAGGAGAGAGTGAGGGGAGAGGGACAAGAAAGTGAGGGTGAAACACAGAGAGAGGGAGAAAGAGAGTAAGGCTGCGAGAGAGCTCAGGGCAAGAGAGGGAGAGGGCGAGTGAGGGAGAGAGAGAGAGCTACAGGCTGAGCGAGAGAGAGAGAGAGAGAGAGAGAGAGAGAGAGAGAGAGAGAGAGAGAGAGAGCATGGTTGTGAGAATGTGTGATCCACTTACAGTGCTTCATCCACTAGAAGCACCTTCTTGTTACAGTCACACACACGCTGGCTACCAGCGCCACGCCACACAGGCATGTTAAAAATGCCACAAGCCCTTTCTGCGCACGGACCTCAGGAGAACGACAACACACAGCAGCGCCCCCCCCCCCCCCCCAAAACTCCACCTTCAACCTATGGAAAACATAACGACAGCGGCCCGACAACCGCTTATCTCATAGCGGCCTGGCCTCGCCAGTCCTTTGGATCCGACCCCCCGCCCCCCCGGCCCGACCCAGTACTCGCGTCTGATCTCATGCCAGCGCTCACCCCCCCCCCCCCTGCCCCAAACCCCCAAACAAAAGACGCTCTTGTCTTGAAACGCTGTGGCACATCCACAATAAAAGCCCCCCGTGACATATTATGAAGCAGAAATCAAATAAACAACAGTGTGTGTGTGTGTGTGTGTGTGTGTGTGTGTGTGTGTGTGTGTGTGTGTGTGTGTGTGTGTGTGTGTGTGTGTGTGTGTGTGTGTGTGTGTGTGTGTGTGTGTGTGTGTGTGTGTGTGTGGGGGCTGGCAGGAAGTGTTTTCCGCGTCCAGCGTAACGGCGAAGCCTGCAACACATTTCAGTTAGTTCTTAGATTCGACAAGGTCCAAAACAACAACAACCAGTTTCTGCTACACACCATGGAATCATGGAATCAATGTGCTTGTTTGTTTTTTTTCACTCCCAACTGCCACTTTTACCTGGCCCATTGTGGACCTGCACATCATATCTGGCCACACAGAGACACAAAGAAGTCAACTGTGGGCTAAACTGCCATTACGGCCAGATGGCAAATGCCATTTACTGAGAAACACACGTCACAATCAGTCAGTCCATTCATCCATACGGAAGCATTATGGTTTGAATTATTATTATCCCCAAACAGGTATTTTTGTTTGCCTTCGACAGGTGTTGATTTCAGTTTCTGCTCCTGAGAAGGGAATTATGCCATTTATCTGTTTTCTAACCCGTTACTAAAAATGTGTTACTTTTGAACAAATTCATAGCTAATGCTTATTAATAGGTACTCCTCCTACCCAATAGGACACATAACCGTCTTTTTGCAAAGACTTCTCTGATGTTAACTTGCACTTAAAACCGGCTATAGACCAAAACAGTGTGTACAGTTCAGCCCCACTGCCAAGAAGTTGAAAGCTAAATACTGACCCTCTGTAAACAAACTCAAACCTTGGCTCTAGAATGGGGTTTAGTCTTTCTCAGGACGGGATATTACCCCGATCTGGTTAATGTTATTAACCGCATCTCGAGAAAGTAATAGGTTAAACTTGAAGACTAAAAGGATAGGTTCTGTGGTGGCACCAAGCGATAGCCTATAGCGAACGTGAAACAGAACACGCCTAGTGCCGCTCGGCCAACACTCCATAACTCCTCAGTGGTTATCAGCTTGGAATTGTGTACTACTGCCAGGTTCGCTTTTCCCAGGCTCCCAGCTGACTCACAAGTTCCCTTTGAACTTTCGAACTACCGAGAGAGCACACACACACACACACACACACACACACCACACACACACACACACACACACACACACACACACAAGAATATAACAAATAATTCATGTTTGAGCTACACACTAGCCAAAGAACACTAGAACCTCTTAAAAAAAAAAAAAGAGAGGAATTTCCCTAAAACGTGAACTGAAAGAATGGGTGTTCTTCACTGCATGCTGTATGGATTAAATTCATGTGGCTTTTCGGTGTACCGGTGGTTCGATTCCAACGGAGTTACAAACCGTAACCATCCCCTTGGCCGACGGGCAACAGTAACAGCAGCGGCCCTAAATAAAGGTTCGGTCAAAGGGAGACTAGGGTTACACAGGCTGGGCTACGATAGGCCGCGCGGGTATGTCAACAACGTAAAAGGATGTTGACCTACTGTATCAGTTGTCATGAGTCAATCACTTGGACTGTATCAGCCATGGACCGGTCAGGCAACACACCCTGTTGTCCATAAAAACACAGACTCCCTGTTGAAAGGAGGACTCTAATGATCACCCCGAGACAGCCTGTGTGCGGCACCCCCCAGACTGCAGGACACGTTTGTTTGCCAAGAGCTTTTCATCAAAACCAAAAGTCGACTGAAGATAAAACCCTTCCAACATCCCAAACAGTTTTTTTTGTTCTTTTTCTTTTTTTTCACGAAATTCCCCTCCCTGGGACCAGACAAATGGATTGAAAACAGATTTTCCTCCATCATGTTTCAAGCTTCTCGACAAAAAAAATAAAATGCAAACCAAGAACATAAGATTAAGCCGTAACAGAAAACAAAAAGAAACATGGCCGCCACCACCACACATGTAATCAATTATCGCATCTCATTCAAACTTCAAACCCTCGGCCTATATGCCCTTACGATGCCTTCACGGCCCGGGATAGATGTCAAACGGTGTCCAAATATGCGTTACGCACCGATGAGTGATTTCGCTTAAGTAATTTGCGCTAAACTCCCGGCGCAGACGTAAATAAAGCAAACGGAGAACACCGGCAGGCCCTGGGGGGAGCCGAGCGGATCTCTGTTTCAACAACTCACCTGACCCCTGTTCTGAGACCGCTCTGAAGCAGTCATCAATCATTCTGATGCTGACAAATCCCAGGGCGAGAAAGACTGGCCAGCTTTGTGTTGGTTAAAAAACAGCCCTAATTTGACTGGCACGACAACAAAGGCGCCAGAGAATTAGATTCATTACGAAAGGAGTAGAAAAAACAGTGAAGAAAAACACCGTGGGGGGCGCGGGCGGGGGGGGACAGTGTTTAGAAGACGTGATCTGCTAACCTAACCCCAACCACCCAGCCGGCGCTCTGCTGTCTGGCGGTCAGCAGGCCTTTGTGTGGCCTTGTCTCGGGTGAGGGTCAACTCGCCGCGGTGGCCTCGGACAGAAATCTGTGGTAAGGATTTGTCTAAGGGCAAAAAAAAAAAAAACCAACACATCATTGCTGAGTCCACCGGCACCGGCTTCCTGTTGCCTGACCTATGCTGGCTTTCAGTGTACATCAGCCTCCATTATGCCCTTTAATCCTCACTGTAGTCAGTGAGGGCATGGCCATTGTCCCGGGGCCGATAAGCCGCGCGGCGGGCCTGCTTCAGACTGGGCGGCTGGGCTCCACACTTTGCAATCCCCAATAAAAAGTGTGAAAAGAGGCTACACTGAGCGAGGCCCAGTGGCCAGTGAATCCTGTGTACTAGTGCTTCTATAAAAGAAAAAAAACAACAGCAAAAGTCGGTTGTATCTGTTCACGTTAAACACGCGCAGGCTGAACCATTTAGCGGGGATGCCTGGCTCTCTTGCCCTACCTGATCCGAGCACATGTGTGCGGCCTCATTAAGTGCAGCAGTTACTGTGGGTGGCGAGGTTAAAGCGATGAAATGCCTGGGGTCCAACAGAGCGTGACTTAAACAAAGCCCATGGCCTGGACAAGAGGCCAGCTTCATGCGGCTCTCAAGGGGAGAATGAAGGGGACCAGAACATATCCCCCCCCCCCACCCCGCCCCTCTCTCTCTACTTTGTCAAACCTCAGTGAACCCGAGGTACCCGGCAACCTGATTGCCCCCGCACTGTCATCTGTCCGCAACAGCCAATCAGCGTCTTGGAAAACGGACAAAGAGTGATATCATACCTGCCGATTGTAATTGTGCACTGAAGGGAAGAACTGGGACCCGAACACAATGAATATTCTTTGGGGGAGTTGGGGAGGTTAGCGAGGCCAACAACTACACAGAAACGCACAGACGATTTCTGTCAGTTCAGACAGTTCAGTTGGTTCAGAAGGGAGGAATCCAAGACAAATTCCTTCAATGGCACACGAGTTCACTTTGCATGTCTATTAGCAAAAAACCCGTGTGCCAGGGTGCTGTTCAGATTGCCAGGAGGAACTTTAATCTGGCACTGGTGTATGGGTTCTGATGCCATCCTAGTGTTGCCACAGCATGATGATAAACAGCAACCATTGTTTTGAATATGCAAGGCGCCGAAAAGAGCTAGTAAAAAATCTGGGGAGGACGAAGGATCAAATTGCAGCAGTGCAGGACACACTGTTACACTGCTTTCTCAAATGAAAACAATCTTTTACCCGAGCTGCAATCCAACCCACTGAAACATGGATGTGGGAATTAACGAATAAGAAACAATTATCATGTTCTGTTGTGGCAGGTCATATGCCTATGTCACAAAATAACAAAGGATCCCTTAAACCGAATTGGAATAATGTTATACATACACGTGCCGACCAATAAACTGCGTCTCACACCCACAAAGAAGGTAAGGCCTAAAACAGCTTAGGGACCCAAACAATGGGGCCATGTTCCAGCCCATGTTCCACTCTTTCCAACTCGAGTTGGCCCTTTCAATGTGGCTCTGCGGGCCTCCTTATATTTCATTATTAATTGGTGAAACTTGAAAACTGATCTCCAACGTGAGTAACGCTTCATGTAGCACTATACTTAAGGGTAGAACTGAAACAGCCCTCCACACTCACACAATAACGGACTTTCCACGGCACTGGGGTTAATTGCATAATTTCCAATTATCTGACGCGTCAAAGGGGAAATAGGCCAACGTCTGAGGAGGAGGACAACATCAACAACAACACAGGCACCTGGTTAATTAGCCGGGAAATAAGGGGGCCCAGGGGGTCTTATTCAAAGGACAATTCATGGAGGGTCGCCCATCGTGGGGCAGTGACAGGGAGAAAGATTAATCATTTGTTTTTACTAGGGTTTTTTAGGGGGGGGGGGGGTGGTGGGGGCCTGATTGACTGACTGACAGTAATTGCACACAATTGCTCCAAGTTGAAAACGTCGAGAATGAAAGTGCGTCGCAGAGATGGAAAGCTTTCTTTTTTTTTTTTTTCTCAACCACCTCCACTCATTGAACTTACCGGCCAGGCAAAACGGAACGGCAAAACTATCCTGGATCTTTCATTCCTGCCAGAGCTCTTGAAAGTAAATGTATTCCCTCCTAGGACCGGGGTAGATCCGGTTCCGAAACTACACGGTCCTCCGGGGAAGACTCGAGACTGGTATTCCTTCAGGCAGACTTTGAAAAAGGTGGCGCACTGGTCCGGGGTGCACTTTTGATCCGCGGTGCTCGGGGAGCCGTCGCAACACTGGCCGTTCAGCAGCTCCCCGTTCTGGTTATGCATCGATAACATTTGCAACTCGAATTGTCCGGATCCCTCTGACACCTGTTGGAAACCAAAAGTTCAATATTCAATAATAAAAAAATAAAAAAATCCTATATATTTTTTAAAACACCACACAACAATAAAGTGACACCATCGTTCCAGTGAACTACGCCACAAGAAGCACGCCCGTGGTGAACACGACGCACCACTCCGTGGACCCAAGTGGCCGACGAGGTTTTACATTGAGAGCATGGGTCATAGTTACCGTTAGCATAGCCCTGCAGAACACCACATGCACCATGTAAAAGCAAAGACATCCATGAAGTTGCATGGAGTGAGCTCGCACGTACCTTGGCCAGGAAGGAGAGTAAAAAGGCAGCACCAACCACCGAGCAGCGTCTCAAAATCATGCCTCCGCACTGCTGGTGCCACTCGTACGAATTCAGTTGTCTGGCCGAAGCACGGCACTAAAGTCCTCCTCTGACTCAAACATGCACGGGTGGAGAAGCCCACACTTTGTTCAACCGAGCGCAGGTTGCCCGAGTCATAGATAAGCACTTCCTCGTATGTCCTCAGATTTACGAAGCGTTTGTTTCTTCTTGTTATTATCCGACAAGCTTTCCAACTCTTAAGCGACGAGTCTACACACTAGCCATGCGGCAGCCGAGCCCACAACTGACTGCTGGTCCGAAGTCGAAGTAGGTTCCCAAGTTCAGGAGGGCGTGGTCGAGAGTCGCCTGGTATCCATATTCATAAGGTGAGGAGGCGGAGACAGAACCACCTCTAATATGTTCTCTTTACAATGCACTAGTCTGCAGCCCATACATGGCTGCTATTGATCCCATATATTGGAATGAATAACATTGAGTCGTGGTCAACCTGACATCAGGGTGACCATCAACGCATACTTAAGCATTATCCATTGAATTTGAGCCTTGGTAAAAAAAAATGCTCATGAAATTCCTAGCAGCATTTATTTGTTTTGGCATAGGGTGATGTCCTTGCCCAAAACCTGTTGAATAAATCAAATACCTGAATTTGAAAGCAAGGCATCATGACATAAGCATTATCACACGGAAAATCTTAATCCCAAGTCTAGATATGTCTCAACAGCAGGAGCCATAGCTGAATGCCGTGCGTCTATTTTAAGGTTGTTGTCTGTTATGCCAAGAATGGAGGAAAATAACTGTAAAACGATCCGAATTTAAGAACTCAATGCAACAAAGGTGAACCTCTACTGGATCAGCAACTATGCAGACACGCACACACGCACACGCACGCACGCACACACACACACACACACACACACACACACACACACACACACACACACACACACACCACACCACACACACACACACACACACACACACACACACACACACACACACACACACACACACACACACACACACAGGGACACAGGCAGGCTCACTCGCACACGCACACCACACAGACTTGTGAAGACATGTTGGGAGAGAGTATGGGAATCCTGGGAACCCGAGTTCCCGGGTAGTTAGTGATTTGTGTGGACCAATTACACAGGTCATTCACTTGATCACAGGGGAGGGAGCCGAATCTATTGTAGGGGCGGCTATTGTCAATGAGTAACCAAGCAATGTTTCACCTTACATTTTATAGCCATTTTATGAGAGTCACGCTTGTCGCAAACGTCACCGATTTTTCTGCCACATCAGCAGAAATACAGGTGTTCATTTTTTTTGTCTTATTTGTATTTAATCGCGTGCCTACCATTTGTTTCAAAGTCCTTATCTTTTTGTCATGTTGTGTTTTCAATGTAGATGTCAAGCCACAACCTTCTTTAGGAAATTGTGGCCCACAGTGGGTGACCATTCATCAGTTTGCTCTCTGGTCAACGGACCTGCTTAGTTTTGTTTGGTGTCACACACAAGCAGAACAGGAATAGGGTTCACAGGCCCTTGCATGTAATTCACCATCATCAACATGCAGATGAGACGCCGTTCCTGTAATGAGCAGAAGAATGGGCTCCACACACCTACCCTTCTCATTTATCGCCGGCCCCGCGGGCTCAGGTTACAGCCCCTCGCTGCCGCGTTTCCTCCGCCACTGATGAGGGTTAATGTGAATGACTTTGAAACCCAGGGGAGGCAACCCTTTTTATATGTATTCATGAGAGCTGGGACCGGATTGAGGTTTTGAAGTAGTTTTTTACGTTGGGGAACGCGATGACAAACGATGTTGACCGGAGTGTTGACTGGGATGTTGATCGCTGTGGGGAAGAAGGGGTTCATCTCGTTATCTTTGGTAGATTAGATCGGTGATCACTGGTGCCTCAGTGTCACTGATTAGACCGTGCTCGTGGAGACAGAGAAAGACACACAGAGAAAGAGGGGGCTAATACGTGCATTTCCTGTTTGTTCGCCACAGTCGTGAGTTTTTAAAAGTTCACGATGACTAAAATGTGTAAGAACGTAATTAGAAGAAAAGAGAAGTAGAAAGAAAAGTACTTTTTTTTGTTCCCTTTATATATACTGTATATCAATAGCATAGATGTGTGTGTAACAAAATATATTCACACATATTTACATAAAGTGTGTGCATATACTGTATAAACGTATATATATATATACTGTGTATATATATATATACTGTGTATATATATATAGTGTGTATATATACTTATAAACGTATATATATACTGTGTATATATATATATACTGTTTATATATATATATATATATATATATATATCTTTGTCATGGAGAGCACTCTCCATGACGATAGTCGTCATGGAGCAGAACATAGAGGGGTCACTCCTCTGAGGCCAGGGTGCTAATCTCCTGCAGCCTTAATGTGATTATGGTAATGAACACACATATGACCCCGCGGCTTTGAGTGTGTGTGGGTGTGTCGTGGGGGTACGTGTGTCTGTGTTTGTGTGTGTGTCTGAGTGTGTGTGTGTGTGTGTGTGTGTGTGTGTGTGTGTGTGTGTGTGTGTGTGTGTGTGTGTGTGTGTGTGTGTGTGTGTGTTGTGTGTGTGTGTGTGTGTGTGAGTGTGTGTGTGGGGGGGGTACGTGTGTCTGTGTTTGTGTGTGTGTGGGGAAGGGGGGGATACGTGTGTGTGTGTGTGTGTGTGTGTGTGTGTGTGTGTGTGTGTGTGTGTGTGTGTGTGTGTGTGTGTGTGTGTGTGTGTGTGTGTGTATGGTTGAGGTACATTTGTGTGTGTGTGTGTGTGGGGGGGGTACGTGTGTATAGGGGTGGTCCTTATCCACATATCTACACACAGAGTGCACGATCACTGTGGGTCCAGCAGCAGCAGCAGCCGCCGCCGCCGCCGCCGCCGCCACCGCCACCCTACACATGCGTGTGTAGGCAGCAGACAGCAGACTGGGCCGGTCCCGGTGGCCCTGTTGTTCTGTCCTTGCTGAGCTGGGAATAGCCCAGTGAATGACCAAATAAATTCCATCCAGCAACAAAAGAGCTTGGTGGCCAGCGGAGAGATGGATATCTTTTGTTGTCGGACACTCAATGCCGTATACCAATCCAATTACCTCAGCCCTTTGCAACCCCTCCCTATCGGAGCGCATGGCATTGAGGCTCGCCTGAATGCAGCCTCGGACCCCGAGCAAGAATGCGCTGGATGGATTACGTGCTTAATGAGCATGTTCCTCCCCTTAACTCTGGCCAGAATCGGCTCTGCACTCCCCTCCACTGAAAGGACCAAGGGGCTTGCTTGTGAAATCCGAGGGCCTCATTGACCGATTGAGTTATTCTCTGGTGTGTTTTTTTTTTTTTTTGAAACAGTTCACCCTTCTGGCGGAGAGAAAAAAAAAAAACTAGAGATAATCAAAACAAGCACCTCCCCTGAACAATGAGAAGGCAAATAAAAGTGAGTTTGCGCGCACTGTTGCATCGACACTCCGTTTGTGGACAGTCAACACAGCGCAACACGAGGAAGAGCGGTAGCCAGTTGGCAAAGAACAGAAAAGTGTCAGGCTATCGACGACACCCTACTAGTGGAAGTTAGATGATCCCGCTTCCCTGCAAGGAGGGCTATCGCTATCGCTCCTCTCTTCCTTCTCAAGGTCCCTACCCTTGGATTAGGGGGAGTTTCTACTTGCCCTTCAGACTGCTTGGGGGGCTGCTGTAAAAAGAAGGCCGGTGAAGAGGATGTGACGGTGATTTAGACTGTGATTTACAGATAAAATAGACCTGACCGGACACGGTCTAATTACACGTCTTGTTTTCCGTAGCAGACGAGCAGAAAGGTGCACCCCCCATCTGCGACACGAGCAGTGGGTGCTTGCTGTGTCCCTATAAGGTCGACTGGGACCCCTTAAACCACACTCCGTCGGCTGGGAGAATAGACGTGCAGTTCAGGCCTCTCGGCGCGTTTCAAAGCCTCCTACTGTTTACACGGCGGTGTTTACGGGATGTGCTCTTACGGAACGTGTTGGGTTAGATGGTATCCCTCGGATAAATATTATCTTACGCCCGTAAAAGGTGACCGGCTTTTGTTATTTTTCCGACATCTAGTCAAAGGGATGTGATGAGGAGGGGGCGAGGGGGTATCTTCTGAGCTCTCGGGTTGTGTTTGAGACACGGGTCGTAATGCAGTCGCCGCCAAGACACGCCAGCTGCCGTGTGACAGATGAAGAGGAAACGTTAACGTTCGCCGCTAACTCAAGGAGTTCAACTGCTATCTGTCATTTGTCCACATGTTTGTATACGTACATGTCCTCAAGGTGAGACAGCGTACGTTTACCTACTGTTTAATCATTTAGCAGACACTTTTACCCCAAGAGCGACTAGAATGCAGATTCAGAATTCAGGTGGATGTTATTCATTTACATTTATATTTACATTTATTTAGGGCATTTTAGAGGACCATTTTATCCAAAGCAACTTACAATAAGTACATTTGTCAGAAGAAAGAGAAACAATATATCGCTGGTACAAGGATGTTCATAGAACTAAAGTGGCGAGCGCCAACAATCGCTAGGTTAACTCATTCCCCGTATACAACAAAGATAGCTAGGATAAGACGCTTTCACAATGCTCTGTACTATTTCTAAGTGCAAGGAGGAACAACCTACGCTAAGTGTGTACATTAAATGCCAGGCGGTACAACATACAATAAGTGCGTAAGAGGGGTCATTGAGGCAGGCTGCTCACGGTAGTCTGTGGACATGGGAATGTAGCTCACCACCAATGGCCGCTTTGCTACCCCGCTCACCTGTTTGTACAACTCTTGTTATTTGTTGAGCGTTGTTTCATTTGCTGCTACTCATCAGCCGGTCTCGTCAGAAGAGACCTGCGGGGGGAAACGAGAGCGTTGCATTCAGTGTGTTGTTCATGTTGTGCGTCAACAGTCATGAGAGCGGAGAGTGGCTCAGGGTTCCTGCCAGGGCACATGCTGGAGCAGGCATGGCTTTAGCGCTTTGAGTCAGATCAGGCGTTACGCCATTCAGTCATGCACCAGGCGGAACCGGTAACCTGGAGAAGCTGGATCCTGTGCCTGGGTATGTGGGTCTGTGTGTGTGTGTGTGTGTGTGTGTGTGTGTGTGTGTGTGTGTGTGTGTGTGTGTGTGTGTGTGTGTGTGTGTGTGTGTGTGTGTGTGTGTGTGTGTGTGTGTATGTGTGTGTTGCCCCACACGTCCTAATGGTCTGGATGTGTTTGATCCAGCGGGGAGGGGGGGGGGCGGGGAGTGGAGAAAGGGGGCGGAGCTAAGGGTTTCTCCCAGCGGAACAGAGCAGTGAACACGCACTCTCACACATTAGGCTATAGTTCCTCAGAACAGTATTTCCATACACAGTCTCATACCACTGGCCTGACTCTGGAATTCATGTGATTAATGACAACTGATTGTGTTGTGTGTGCGTGCGTGTGCGTGTGTGTGTGTTTGTGTGTGTGTGTGTGTGTGTGTTTCAGTGTGTGTTTGTGTACGTGACTGTGTGTGTTTATGTGTGTGTCTGCACCACCCCCCCCCCCCCCCCCACACACCCCCGCGCCTCCCCCCCATCCCCTGTGATCTTGGGAACTGTGCACGGTTGGCCCGCCCTATTCGTGCATGCCTCCAACGTGAAGTAGCGCACCAACCTAAATTTGCATCTAATGTGATTTGCCTCCGCGGGTGGAGAGCCGCGGCAGGAATGCGCAGGAATGTGTGGGAACGTCTGCGGCCCTAAACGGTAATCTGTGCGACAACGCGTTGGCAGGGTGGATGCCAGCGGTTCAGACAGAGAGATTAGATCCTGTAAACATCACACCGGTGGAGGTGGTCCACCGCAGGAATGAGCAGCGCCTGCCCGCTCTGCCCTGGGACTCTGTGGGTCAGCGGAGCATCCTCAGCGGGGCAGGATATTGGCCCCAGAGTCGGCCCAGCCGGGCTAATTACCTGACCTTCCTATCTGGAGGAGGGGACCACCGTAAAAAAACCCCTGCTTCCTCTGTGAGGTCTTTCTTGTGGCACATGCACGCGCTACCGCTGTTTGTGAGTTTGTGTGCGTGCGTGTGTGTGTGCGTGTGTGTGTGTGTGTGTGTGTGTGTGTGTGTGTGTGTGTGTGTGTGTGTGTGTGTGTGTGTGTGTGTGTGTGTGTGTGTGTGTGTGTGTGTGTGTGTGTGTGTGTGTGTGTGTGTGGGTAGGTGGACATGTGTGTGCATGTGTGCATTCGCTGTGTGTGTATGAGTCTATCTCTCTATGTGTGTGTGTGTGGTATGTTTGTGCGTGCATGTGTACGTGTATGTGAACGTGTATGTGTCTGAGTGTGTGGTTGTGTGCGTGAGTGTGTGTGTGCATGCCTGTGTGTGTGCGCGTGTGTGTGTGTGTGCTAGGTGTGTGTGTGTGTGTGTGTATGTGTGTGTGAGTGTGTGCGTGTGTGCTAGGTGTGACTGCTTGTGTGTAAAAGATAGATGGACTTTCCTTGAGCCTGGACCGGGCCAACCCTCCGAGGTCTGATATGTCCGCGTTGCAGGGAGGAAGTCTAACATGTCGGCGCAGACAAAATGATCGGCATTGCCAGCACCGAATGAAAATATTGACGCTGGCTCGGTCTTCAAGTCCCCAGCAGTATGACGTATCGCTTTTTCCATGACACATTTGATGATTGCTTCCAAATGGGCCTGTCAGTTTTAATTATGGCGGCCCTGGCATTTCACTTTCCTGTAAAGTAAACAATGTCCCCGGCTCTCCCACCCACCCACACACATCCACACACACACACACGCACACACACACACACACACACACACACACACACACACACACACACACACACACCACACACACACACACACACGCACACACACACACACACACACACACACACACACACATACACACCTACACGCACGTGTGCACGCACATGCATACACACAAACAAATACACACACAAACACACACATACACACGCACACACACACACACACACGTCTGCACACGCGTATGCACGTGCGCACACACACACACAAACACACAAACACACACACTCCCGGCATGAACGGCTCTTGAGGTATCGCAGGCGACTCAGGGCTGATGTATGATTTCATGTCTAATCTGCTCACTCCTAGTAGATGAGGAGAGGCAGTGTGGACACTTTGGATTAATGTTGTTGTATCACATTGCCAGTTGAAAGCTGGACTGTTGTTTCATAGAACTGGAGGCAAACCAACGATACGACGTTGAAGAATGAACACTCTGTATCAAAGTCAAATCAAAACGCGTGACCCAGAAATACTTGCTGGATGTCAGTGCTTTAATACTTTGTGCTCCCAAGAAGTCAAATATTGGTTCAAGGTAATTCAGTTATCCTGTCGGAATTACCCACCACACTCAAAAATGCAATCAGTCTATTTTCTATCACAGGACTTGGATGATACCCAATCTCAACATCCAGAAGGTTATACGCAAAGAACACGAAGCGCAACATGAACTAATGCAATCCAAATAATGAAGGAACATTTTGAAGCATAACTAAGTGTCCAGTCAAAAGTTGTAAACATCTATGGCCCATTTGTAGTAGACGTTTCTAGAGCACGGTCAGACGCATAATATTGGATCCTGTACCGGAGCAAGTCCACTTGTTAACGTCAAACTAACCAGCCCTGTTTGCGCTGCTTTCCTAAGAGTCCTGGCACCTCATGCGCATAACGGTGTCAGCGGCTGGCCATCGAACACGGAAAACAGGCTCTCCGTTTGTCCGCTGCTCCGGCTCTCTGTCGTCGGGGGCGCCTTGCACATTCTTGTCTCACTGAGAAGCTCTTATCCGTCATATCTGAGAGGGGGAATTCTTGTGCAAAGCAACATTAAACTCATTTCACAGATCAAGGCAGAGCGAACTGCATGATGTTCCACACGGTGGACATGGGGTGGGTGGGGGGCTGGGAGAACACGACCTCTGGGAAGCAGAGGGAAACAGAGTTGGAGGGTTGCAGAGAGTGGAGCAGAACTTCATGGGTTGTATGGCTCAGAAGTTGTATAAACCCCCCAAAAAGCCAAAATAATGAGGTACATGTTATAGAACCGGTTTAGAAATGTCCAGTAAGGGATTCAAGAAATACATCTTATCTCATCTTATCTTATCTTACACTTAGGCGGGTCATAACTGAACAAACACTAGACATGAGACAGAGAGCCAATCAAACAGGACTAAGAGTGGTAGCTTTGTTGATCAGGGTAGATTCACTCTGAACCAGCTGGTATTTAGTGAGTGGGCCAGCCTTGGCTTTTAAAACCCTGGTCCGAAACCGGACACCCCTCCCTCGGACGGGGTATAGACACTTTTCCTCTTTGAAGGGGTGTCCACTTGCAGAATTTCAATATTCAATGTTAACTCCTGCTGGATATGTTCTGCAATGGTAATGCAGTGCTAAGTGGCCCCAGGGTACATCTGTACAAACAACATGTTAGTGTGAACCGTTATGTAATAGTGTTAACTTTAGAGAGCGAGAGGTAGAGAGAGATAAGCGGGTTACGCAGTTTACACAGGAATCTCCCCTTTTTTACATTTTTCACACCACTTTGACTTATTCTTCCCAGGATGGCAGAGATATCGATTATTTTGGACAGGATATTTCTCCTTCTTACCCTCACATAAAAACACCAGAATGGAAGAAATGTTTAATAGAAGGATGGACTGCTATGTGAGATTATGACTGTAAACCAATAAAGTACCTTGAATGTAATGATTTGCATCTGAGATAAATTAAAAAAAGTCACCTCACCCCTCACATTAATCTATAAAACAATCTATAAACAAATTAGAAACCAATTGATGTGACCCGTATGTATTTTGAACGTACGTAATTATTTTACACATTACCACCAAGTCTTATTTTGAAATAAGTGGAGTATTTCAAAGGACATCCTATATTGTGTATTTTATAGAAGAAAAAAACCCAGGTCAGAGCCTGGGAAATGAGAGGGTCGGCTCATTAAAGACCTAAGAATGTGCTCCCATCTGGGCCTTTCAACAATCCCCCCCTCCGCAGAGGCACAGCGACGTCTGGAGTGTGTGTGTGTGTGTGTGTGTGTGTGTGTGTGTGTGTGTGTGTGTGTGTGTGTGTGTGTGTGTGTGTGTGTGTGTGTGTGTGTGTGTGTGTGTGTGTGTGTGTGTGTGTGTGTGTGTGTGT
Organism: Melanogrammus aeglefinus; assembly: GCA_900291075.1. Taxonomy (NCBI): domain Eukaryota; kingdom Metazoa; phylum Chordata; class Actinopteri; order Gadiformes; family Gadidae; genus Melanogrammus; species Melanogrammus aeglefinus. Next base: position 234,820 of record OLKM01000677.1, read on the forward strand.
GTGCGGTGTGTGTGTGTGTGTGTGTGTGTGTGTGTGTGTGTGTGTGTGTGTGTGATGTGTGTGTGGATAGTGTGAGTGGTGACAGAGAGAGCGAGAGCGAGAGAGAGAAGGAGCAGGAGAAGAAAGAGAGAGAGAGAGAGAGAGAGAGAGAGAGAGAGAGAGAGAGAGAGAGAGAGAGAGAGAGAGAGAGAGAGAGAGAGAGAGAGAGAGAGAGGAGAGAGAGAGAGGGAGAGAGTAGAGAGAGTAGGGGGGGGGGGGGGGGGTCCTGGAAACGTAGTTACTCCACACAATGTGCGGCCACAATGCAAACACGTTCTCATTGCCGACATGAAAAACAACACAAGCCAACGCACGTCATATTAATTCTAGCTCAATTAATACCCAACGCATTCACGTTTAGCCAGCAATCATCCCGCTCCAGCGATCTAAAGGCCATTGTCACACGGGCACTTGAAGAAGAAGTCTTTTGTGTGCCAGAAGAATGGCGTTGTGACCCCCCGGTGGGGCAGAGCAGGCCGGGCCAGACGTGTGTTCCCCTTTTCTAGACCACCGCACCGCCCACCTCCACCCACCTCCACCCACCTCCACTACCACAGCCCCAGGGGGCTAGAGTTTCAGCGACCGGGCGACCGTGAGAGGTGATGAGTGAAGAGAGAGAGAGAGGGGGAGAGAGAGAGGGAGAGAGAGAGGGGGGCCCTAAACTCTGACGATTGAAACAAAACACACAGCAACCCCCCCACCACCACCCATCAGTGCCTCCACAATCCATCCGTCCAGCCCACCCCAACCCGCTCCTCAACCCCGTCACTGGAACAATGGCCTTGTGGCTAAGTTGACTGTCATGCACTTGGGAGTAAAGCGGTGAAGCAGAGAGGGAGAGAGGGAGAGAGAGAGAGAGAGAGAGAGAGAGAGAGAGAGAGAGAGAGAGAGAGAGAGAGAGAGAGAGAGAGAGAGGAGAGAGAGAGAGGAGAGAGAGAGGAGAGAGAGAGAGGGAGAGAGAGAGGAGGGAGGGAGGGAGGGAGGTGGGAGAGAGAGAGAGAGAGAGAGAGAGAGAGAGAGAGAGAGAGAGAGAGAGAGAGAGAGAGAGAGAGAGAGAGAGAGAGAGAGAGAGAGAGGGAGAGAGAGAGAGAGAGAGGGAGAGAGGGAGAGAAAGGGAGAGAGAGAGAGAGAGGGAGAGAGGGAGAGAGAGAGAGAGAGTCAGGATCGGAGAGTTTCTACGTTAAAACCTGAAGCAATCAGTCCACACTTGGTAGAGTCGCCTCATTGGCTGCAGATGGTAAACAGACTTTGTGGCAACTGACAATGATTTTCCGACAGCAGATGGTTGCCTCTGAGATGTTTGCTAGTGGGTTTAAATGACCACACAGTTCGATCTTCCGTCCACAAAAACACACCGCACACTCATCGCCTGTGAAGCACTAAAACACAATCGTTGCTCGCACACATCACCATTCGGGTCTGGCAACCTCGTCCACCAATGTTTTGGAGCGCATGTGGATCAATCGATCACTCTTTCATTGAACCCGACTATGTCTTCAACTGTCTAGTAACTGCTGGTGCCGCTTGCTTTCAGGAGGTGAACCCCGACACGAATGGCCATCTTAAGTTCAAACGTCACGAGATAAGAAGTCATTATGAGGCTTAAAGCAAAGCCGCGATGGGTAAGATATCTTTAAGCCCGTCAACTCCGTGACAAGCCTCCTGAGACAACGAATCAGAGGGTAGATACTGTTTCAACCACATGCCCGGACTCAACATCTGGTTGCTACAACAACCAACAAACAGTAGTTTCACTATAAATCCTCAGCATTGTTTGTTGTGTGAAACCATTTCAAAGTGAAGCTACCCATGCAGGTGAGAGGGAGTGGTTGATGGCAGCCGAACAATTCACTTGAAATGGCCGTAGTTGCTGCCAACATCAGTCACATAAATCGTGATATGATTCCCAAAGCAATAACTGCATGTCGGCCTTTGGAGTCAAGTTACAGTTCCAATGTTTTCTTCTTGTTTGTTTTCTTTGGCTGATTCCTGGTGGATCCCCAGAGTCATCAGTTCAGGTAACTCTGAGGTGAGTTGAAGGTAGCTTCACCCCTTCCTCTGTAAAAGAGCAGTTTTTACCCTGCCTTGTCGCCAAGCAAACAGAGTACGAAGAGAAAGGTTCTCAAGAGAAGATCTCTGTGCAAAGGGGGCCAGGCTGCAGTAGGAAAACCAGTGTTGATACAGCTGATCTCTGTTGCTCCAAGTGAAATATATGGCCCTGTTTGTTTTGAAAGGTCGTCCCAACGCTTTGCTTCAAGTTCATATTTATCCAGTGAGGGGAATATGTCCTCTCTGATCTAGTTTGCCCGCACGCAGATTAACACACTCTGCTCTCCCTCTGCTGAGGAGGAGTCAATGACCTCCATGCTGATGTTCGGGGGGTGATACTCCCTGGTTTCCTCGTCAGAACACTAGAACATCACATCCAAACATAACACTTTCGGCGGCCATATTTTAATTGAAGGGTCTTAAACGTGCCACAATGAGAGGTTATCATGTCCTGTAAGCCTTCCGCTGGTCTCAGCCTCTTCCGCTCATCTGAACTATGTCACCGTTGGACTAGTCCTGAGAAAAGCCGTGGCACCTCGTAGAAACTCAAGACATGATTCTCATTGGCTGTCAGCGATGTCACTCGTAGCTCCGGCGTGGGTGAATCAGGTATGTTCCATGGCTATGTTCAGTCTGTCTATGTTCGTTCACCGTCGCTGTGATTGGTCCTGCTTACAAATCAATCAAGATCTCTTTCTAACCAGAGGGTGGTTCTTGACCCAGTTTAGCCAGACGGTGTTTCAGGCGTCCCGTGAGGAAGGGGCCAACTCTGTGAGGCTTCAGCAATCCTTAAGGACTATGCAGTATAAATACCA
>OLKM01000678.1:0-60000 GCA_900291075.1 Melanogrammus aeglefinus
GGAACGAGAGGGAGAAAGACATATAGAAAAGGAGAGAGAGAGAGAGAGAGAGAGAGAGAGAGAGAGAGAGAGAGAGAGAGAGAGAGAGGAGAGAGAGAGAGAGAAGAGAGAGAGAGAGAGAGAGAGAGGAGAGAGAAAGAGAAGAGAGAGAGAGGGAGGGGAGGGAGAGAGGGAGGGGGGGGGGGGAGGGAGGGAGAGAGAGAGAGAGATGAATAAGAGAGAGAGAGAGAGCGAGAGGAGAGAGAAAGAGAGAGAGAGAGAGAGAGAGAGAGAGAGAGAGAGAGAGAGAGAGAGAAAGAGAGAGAGAGGGAGAGAGGGAGGGAGAGAGAGAGAGAGAGAGAGAGAGAGAGAGAGAGAGAGATAAGAGAGAGAGAGAGAGAGAGAGAGAGAGAGAGAGAGAGAGAGAGAGAGAGAGAGAGAAGAGAGAGAGAGAGAGAGAGAGGAGAGAGAGAGAGAGAGAGACAAACAGACAGAGAGAGAGAGGAGAGAAGAGAGAGAGAGAGAGAGAGAGAGAGAGAGAGAGAGAGAGAGAGAGAGAGAGAGAGAGAGAGAGAGAGAGAGAGAGAGAGAGAGAGAGAGAGAGACAGAGACAGAGACAGGCTTTACATTTGTGTTGCAAGCAAATGCTAGTTTACTGTTTACTCTCATATCATAAACATATTGTTATAGCTTTTACTCCATATTTAATGTGTTTAACGATGTTCATTAAGGTACAGCAGGAAGCGACGGTCATGAAATCATGCCTGAGATGTATTAATATCACAAGTTCTGAGGGAGGCAGGCTGTCCCAGACTGATGATTAAAAAAACATGTGACCCTTAGCATCAAAAACACAACACTTTCCAGAGGCTTTCGCCCCCTATAATTTAACAGTAACTATTTTCCTCTGAGAGTTATATTTCCATTAATTAAAATATGTAATGTTTTATAATGTTCAAATACAGCTTTTGCCCTGCCTACGTCTATCAAAGTGCGTGACTGTAATGAATGATTCACTAGTTTCCCATATAATGATTGTACCAATCAAGTGGCATGGAGAAATCTTATTTAGCATCTAGTCCAGATCTTTTTTTATCCCTCTCTCATTTATCTCCCTCCCTCCTGGGAAAAAAAAAAAAAAGAAGAGAGAGAGAGAGAGAGAGAGAGAGAGAGAGAGAGAGGGAGAGGAGAGAGAGAGAGAGAGGGAGAGAGAGAGAGGGAGAGAGAGAAGAGAGAGAGAGAGAGAGAGAGAGAGACAGAGAAGAGAGAGAGAAAGAGAGAGAGAGGGAGGAGGGAAGGAGAGAGAGGAGGAGAGAGAGAGAGAGAGAGAAGAGAAGAGAGAGAGGAGAGAGGGAGAGGAGAGAGGAGAGAGAGAGAGAGAGAGAGAGAGAGAGGAGAGAGAGAGAGAGAGAGAGAGAGAGAGAGAGAGAGAGAGAGAGAGAGAGAGAGAGAGAGAGAGAGAGAGAGAGAGAGAGAGAGAGAGAGAGAGAGAGAGTATGCCAGTCAGTTACTGGAACGGTCAGCCGACCATGTGGAAAGTCTGGTTCAGTGTGGCATGGTGTCAAACTCATGGGAGTGTACACATTTTGCGAGGGAGCTCGATGTGTAGAAAGAGAAAGGAAGGGAAAGCGAGAGAAGGAAAGAGAGCGGAAAAGTGTATGCATTTGTGTTTGGTTGTGTTCAGAGTGGGCCAGTGTGTGAATATGGTGTCTGCCTCTGTTAAGACTTGTATATGAGTCTGAAGATTGTAAGCCAAATAATCCTATATGAAGATGGGTGGGGGGGATGCTTTACCGGCACATTTACGCTAAAGCATCAAGGGATTACATGTAATTTAAAAGGGACTTTGTTCCTACCCGTTGATTCTGCGTGAGAATACAATGTGACTCAGACGGAAATCCTTTAAACCACTTGAGTTCGCCAATCAGCCAGGGTTTTTTTTTTTGCATTTCTTATGCTGCCCTTACTGAACAACTCCTAGATGGAAGATTGAGAAATAACAAATAGCAATATCAATCTGCATATATAAAGTATATACAGTATATATGTATGTATATGCAGCATATATATATATATATATATATATATATATACTGTATATATATATATATTTAATATATGGTAATGGTCTGCCAAAAGATTGTCAACTTGTTAGGAAACGGTTTCATACGCCAACAACTTCCGAAACACGCCTGAACAGGACTGAAGAGCGGAGCAGAGCACCAATAGTTCAGGCTCCTGGAGCAGGAGTGGGAGCCAGGAGCACCCCCACACCTTGGGAAGACCTGCTAGGTCTGTCCAACAACAGGGAGACTGATGAAGCAATGAGCTTTTGGTTTCTTCTTTAGCAGGTGAAGGAATGGATAGATATTTAAGCAATATGTGCATGCAGTCATTCTATATCCACGTTAGAAAGAGGCTTAAGTCAGCTTTATTGTCAAGTGTGCTGATATGCATGGCATACAGCACAGATGAAATTACAGTCCTCTCGGACCCAGTGCAAACGGCATTGTAACACTAAAATTAAAAATAACAATTTAAAAATATATACAACATATAATAAAAAATAGACAAATAGACAAATAGACAGTAAAGTGAATTAATAATCCTACTTAATCAGTTCAAGTTGTGTTTGTTGTCTACCTGACAATGCCTGGACTTTAATCCCGGTGACAGCAAATTGAAACATCATGATACTGTACCACATTGTTCTACACTGAATAGGTCATTACGTTTTTATTAAGTTATTATTATGTTATTATGGATCGGTGGCTATCATTTTGGCATAGCTGTGCAACCTGCCGCTTGAACATTTAAAAGAAAGAAAATGGAAGTATTGGTGTTTTTTAATCTGTTTGAAAAACACAGTAGCTGACATCTTGGAGAAAAACCTGGCAGTGTCATTCATTGTTCTCTTATCCTTTCAGAAGCAACGGTTGTGTGTGTGAATGTGTGTGTTTGGATGTGAGGGTGAGAAGGAAAGGAACTTTTTTTTTCTCGCTGTGCTTTTGTGGCATTTCTGAAAACGTTTTTTGATTTCCCTAAGAAATCCTCCAAAAGAACACCATGATCTTCAATTATTTTGTACACGCGTACAATGTATAAAACAGAGCAATAGCAACATGTCTGCAGGGTCTGCATGGAATATATTGAATAAATTCTGATAGAGGTTAGCAGGTGTCAGGGAATCATTGCAGAACAGCACTTATGCATAATTTGTGCAAATATCGAGCTACAGATATGAATAATTTTGGTGTGGTTATATCTAGACAATGTTGTCAAGAAATGCTCTTATTAGTCTGCATATATGCATTTCACTGTGTGTTGTGTGTGTGTGTGTGTGTGTGTGTGTGTGTGTGTGTGTGTGTGTGTGTGTGTGTGTGTGTGTGTGTGTGTGTGTGTGTGTGTGTGTGTGTGTGTGTGTGTGTGTGTGTGTGTGTGTGTGTGTGTGTGTGTCTGTGTCTGTGTCAGTGTCTGTGTGTTTCTGCATGTGGAGGTTGTTGATAGTGTTCAGATATGCACATGCACATATTTGAATGTTATAGGAGAACCCGTTGAATGACTGATCGTTGATGTGTGTGTGTGCATTTTTGTGTGTCTGAGTGTTTGTTTTTGTGCGTATGTGTGTGTGTGTGTGTGTGTGTGTGTGAGTGTGTGTGTGTGTGTGTGTGTGTGTGTGTGTGTGTGTGTGTGTGTGTGTGTGTGTGTGTGTGTGTGTGTGTGTGTGTGTGTGTGTGTGTGCATGAGTGTGTGCGTGTGTGTGTGCGCAGAAGGGTGTGACGACCAGTGAGTCAGACACACGCTATGTCCTTCCTCAAGGTGAATGAGTCACAGCCCTTCCCTCCATGGAGACAGCGTTTTTCCAACCGAGATTCTATTCTTCTTCTACTTCTTCTTCCTCTTCTTCTTCCTCTTCTTCTTTTTCAACTGCCCTTATTGTGTGTCTAGGGCTGGACATTGTCTTAGAGTTCAAATCAGGGTAAAGTAATAATGTCATTCTATTATCAAATCATGTCTCTTTGCAGGCGGCGCTGTGTACCTTCAAAAAGAGTGCTCATGTATAAATGTGGATCACAGTAGAATCTCTCTCCTTACTAAGCAGGATTTAGTTACTATGCAACAAATAGCTGGAATAAACTCCCTGAGGATTTAAGACTTGCCCCAACTCTGAGCACCTTTAAAACAAGATTGAAGACCTTAATGTTTGCTTTAGCTTTCTTCTAAATCTTAAATACATTGCACTTTCTAAAAAGCTTTTTTTTTTTTTAACTTTGCCTTTATTTTCTATTTCATTACTAAAATGCCTTTTTAACTTTCCCTTTATTTTCTCTTTTTTTTTTACCAGAAAGACACATGATCTGATACCAGAGAGAAAGGATAAGGGTTTGAGACCCAAGTTCTGTCTGGGTTAGAGTCCTAGAATCTGGGTTAGAGTCCCAGAAAAAAGAACCAAGTTCTTTAGGTCGGGTTGGAGTCCCAGAGAAAGACCTGAGTTCTGTCTGGGTTCGAGTCCCGACGTCTGTCTGGGTTGGAGTCCCAGAATAAGGCCTTTGGTTTCGTGGTTAGAGTTCCAACGTGTGTCTGGGTTAGAGTCCTAGAATCTGGGTTAGAGTCTTAGCCTAGAATAGAAATTGACTAGAATCCGGGTTAGAGTCCCAGAGAAAGTACCAAGTTCCTTTAGGTCGGGTTGGAGTCCCGATGTGGGTACCAGAGAGACTGTTGATCTGATCTACATTGCACTTTCTATTTTACTTATTTCTTTGCATATGTTTTCTTTTACTTATCTATTATTTTAATGTATTGTATGACAATGTTTATGAAGCTCTTTGAGTCTGCCTTGTCTATGAAAAGTTCTATACAAATAAAGTTGCCTTGCCTTGCCTTATCTCCTGTTGTCTTTGTGTCACCCCTCTGCTTAACCATTTAAAATCTCATTATAAAGAACACTTCTCGTTTTAGTTGTTTTGTTTAAATCACAGTAAGAGATTTTGAAAGCTAAATTAATATTCCAACTATTGTGAGTCACACTGGTTATAGAAAACAATACATCTATCTACTTCTTTTGCGTAACTCGATCCAAAATAACTGCATGTCCCCCCCCCCCCCCCCCAAAGTAAGTTATTTTATAAAGTTATATATAGTGTCAAAAAACGTACATAACAACAAATAACCCCAAAAAATGATCATGTTTTTCTGTCATTGTGTTGTGTTTGCAACCATTGTGACCAAGGGCTCGGAGTGGGACGATTGCAGTGCATCGGTGGGCTATCCACTATTGTGCTTGAATGTGAGCATCCATTTGAGACGGGACATGTAGCTCAACACATGGCCCTCACGGCTAAACAAGTGGCTAAACAAGCGACTTGTTGAGAGCACCACAATGCAGCACTGAGTCACACAGGAAGCTGACAACACAAAGAGCAGCGCGCGGTGGGCGTTTGGTTTGTTTGCTGTTTTTTCGTGCAGCCTTATGCTCGGTAATGGGGGTCGCAATAAAGGTTAGAGTGATCGATGGGTCACTGGCTTCTCTGCCTCTAATAGGCTGTCGGGAGGAGGTAGAGAGACAGAGAGCATGGGGAAGAGGGGAAGACTAACGTAGTGGGAGAGGATAGGTCTTGGTCAAATGCTGGGAGCTTGTCAAATGCAATAAATGGAGACATATTGTTGGGATGATGATTTTGTTTTTGCCTCACTGAATCTGAGCGATGGCCTGGTGGGTCAATCGACTCGGTTTGAAAAATGAATCAATTAGGATTTTGTCGACCCCCTTAAGTGATGCTTCACAGGCTTCACGAATGCAGATATTTCACTAACGACGTTCTCCCTGTCAAATGATGAAAGTATTGCATTTAACTTGGCTGCTTGTCAGAAAAACCAAGAACATTTTAGCCTTCCCTTTTTTGGTGTTAACTATTGTAGGGCCTTAGCCTTTATTTATAAAATTTGCATGGAGTACAATCCTTTGTGGCGCTTTCCTCTCCTTGACCTCCCGTCCCTGAGATGGAACGAGAGGAAGAGTCAGGAAGTCACAGGAAGAGCGGCAGAAGCCGTACAGTTGAGCCTGATTGAGACGAAGAGGCAAAATGAAGACAGATGGAACCACTCCCCTACTCCTCCTCATTCCAGGTGTGCCTTTTGACAACATGTTGCTTTTGGCTCCAATTCATTATGGGACGGGAGAGTCTCCCGGCACCCAAGAACCCTGTGATTATGTGTTGTTTAATGACGGTTTAGGATAGGCACTCGACCGAGCACCTTGTGGTGCTTCAACAATGGTGAGTGAAGGGCGGTAGTAATGATCAAGAGCTGCATCCCTGAGTCAACACCAGCTCCCTGGCAACAGGCCTCCAACTCACAGCCTCGGCTCCGGACGTACAGGCCGCTACACGCCGTGGAGGACGGACTGAGCCGGGCCGCAACCACACTCGTGATCGACGGCGAGACCGGACCTAATCATTTTAGACAGAGAACATTCAAGTTTGGATCTTGAGTTTCTGAGAGGACCCGTCAAACACAATTTACACTCGAATCGCCTTTGTCTTCTTTGAGACAATAAAAGTGCATCCCTGGGCTTTACCAGTTGCTCGACTCCACTCCACCCCGGGAGGCTGTGATTAATAAATAAAATATGGAGGCTGGTATCCAAGGCCCCAGGCGCCGCACTGGGAGCCACCAGCAGGTCGTGACCCACACTGGGAAGAGGGCTGCCGCAGTGGAATAAAGAGCTAGTGTTTACAGGCTGCCTCCTTGTTAACACTCTAGTCTAGCAGTGCAATCTTCAATTCTCTATATACTTTGTTTATATTTCAGTATTGTAGAGGCATCCTATGCTTCCAATGTCATTGCAGAAATTAATCCTATAGATTTATTTTTATCATTATTTTCTGCATTTGGTCTCAGAAAGCGGCTAGTATCTGACCTTCAAATGAATCTTTGATCACTCATCAAGCGACCATAAACCCCCCGTTTTCATGGAGACCACCGGTAACGGCTGCAGACACTGGAAGGAAGGAATCAAGCAAATGAAAGCAGCCATTGGTTTTAAGAGGCCGAGGCAGTCTGCGACTGAAAGAAGTCATTCAAGGTCACATGCTCTGGAATGTTCATGCGAAGACAATAAAAACCAGAGAGCATTGCGCTATAAAAAAAAAAAAAACCCGCCAAACACACACATTCCCAAAGCACGCACATCAACATGTATTCACGCCACTGCGCCAACACACACATTCACATACGCACACACACAAACACATTAACACGCATTCACACATACACATGGATGCACGCACACATACACATGCATGCACACATATTAGTGTGTGCATGTACGCTACCTACCACACACACTCACAAACACTCCTGTCACAGACAGTGAACTTCTTCTGTGTGTGAGACAGTGTGATGGTCCAGGCAGGGCAGGTTTATTTGTATTATGGCTGCTGTCTGGAGGGGTTTGTTTCTTCTTGCGTTCATTCAGACAGGTTAGAACCTGGCTTGGACATGCATCACTGCGTTGATCTGGACTCCTCAACACTGGAGCGCAGACGTCAGGTCTGTTAACGATATTTAACTGACGTTCTCCGTCAGAGCTAATGCATATGAAAGGACTCAAGCATCATGAACATCAAAGAGTAAGCGTTGGTGTATTTAATTAGCAGAACATTGTGTTCTTCAAAGAGTCCATGTGAATACATTGAGGATGATTATTTCTATGCCAGTAATATACATCTTTATAAGTTCCGTATTCGTTGTATCCCCTATTAAAACAAATACAATTGTCTACACTACCCCACAAATAACATTTTTTTCAATTTGTATTGAACTAATAATTCTATAGTTCAGTTAAAAAAATAAATATTCATGTCAATTATTGCATGAGCTATTGCTCACCAAATGTAAAACTATAGTTGCCGAAAAGCTTTTTTTAAAGTCAAGCCTATAATATAATATACATGAGCTGATTAACTAACTGAAGAATTTACATAAATTTGGCATTAAGGCAACATATTACATAGCCCTAAGAGGCAACTTGTAGCTCATTAAAATCTGAATGATGTGGTGTTTTTTATTTAATGCTGACGCTACAATGCAGGGTTTACTCAACCTTCAAGGTGACCAAGTGTACGACATTTTACAATAACTCATTTCTTTGTCGGAAAACTTGAATGTTCCATTTTATTGCATATTTTGAGTTATAATTTAATTAAATCTTCAAAATGTTTAATTACCTATATCCATTTAGTTATTTATCAATTATTGTTAATACAATGAAATTGTACTATATAATACTATAAAAAAATTACAATGACAATAATACAATATTATTAGCATATTATTATTTATAATAATAATAAAAATATATCTATATATAATAATAATGATAATAATAATAATACTAATAATAATAATAATAATAATAATAATAATAATAATAATCAATTATGTTATATACCTAGTATATATAATCTTAAACTTAAATTAATAGATAAATAAATAAACAATAAATAAATTAGTGTTGCTTTAATGGAAACAATACTGAACAAATAAAACAGTGAAATATAGAACTTCATTTTAAGCTCTCATTAAACAATAGACCACTTGGTTTGGACTGTCTGGGATTGTTTATATTGAACCGTGTTCAATGTGTGAAATGACACAAGTGAGCGAGCTGGTGCGTAGAAGCCTCCCCTTAGCAAACTCTCACAACAATACCATTGGTTTCACACTCTGACACTTGAGGAGATTTATTATTAGTGATCGATACACATACATTCTATTTCCAGGACCGGGAGGAGTAGGATTTTATCCTTATTGATTTGATTGGGTCTTTCTAAAGTGATTAAACCAGCCGCCTGCCTGTCTCAGGATATCAGGGTTTTTATGATTTTATGAGGCGATAAATCTGCCAGTGTGCGAGTTAGCGTCATCAACATTTCCGCTGTACTTGAGGTTGAGGTGATGTGGTTTAGGCATATATGTAAGGCAACATATTAATTAAACATCATTTGTTTGCATTCTTTCTTAAAAAAAAAATTAGCTTAGATAGTACTATTTACTAATCACAATGCCCTAAAATTGACCCCAAAAAAATCATATGATGAAATGAAGGTTTTGGTGTTAATGTGCTGCAAAATATACAATATATCAATGAAAGTTAGCTTGTGATTACTGTTCAATAATCACTGCAGCATACAGGCTGCAGTACACTGCAGGCAGCAGGACACTGAAAGCTACATGACACTATGGGATGCAGGACACTACAGCCTGCAGGACACTGCAGACTGCAGGACACTGAAGGCATCAGGACACTGAAGGCAGCAGGACACTGAAGGCAGCAGGACACTGAAGGCAGCAGGACACCGAAGGCAGCAGGACACTGAAGGCAGCAGGACACGACAGGCTGCAGGACACTGAAGGCAGCAGGACACTGAAGGCTACATGGCACTATGGGATGCAGGACACTACAAGCTGCAGGACACTGCAGACTGCAGGAAACTACATGATGCAGGACGCTGAAGGAAGCAGGACACTGATGGCTACAGGACACTGAAGGCTACAGGACACTGAAGGCTACAGGATACTACAGGCTGCAGGAGGCTTTGTGGTAGACCAATTGTGTCTTCGAAGAGCCTTCGCTTAAATGAGAGGCAATTATCCTCTTTCAGAATGAATAGGTGAAAACTAATTATTTCTGGAAGTACATGTTGTTCTGCGGTTTCTATTTGTAAGGAATTGTGAACCAAGCCCTCTTTTATTTTTAGGATGGCCTTAAAGTCACGTTCATGAACTTCTATCTAAAACCAAGAAGGTGTCAGCCGGAGCACAATAACGGCTATTGTGTAAGCCCAGGTAGTTTTGCCTTGTATTAATGGCTAAAATCGAATTCTATTTTGATAGAAGGGTCCCATATCGTCAAATCCACTTGAAATAGACACCAAAGTTATATTATTTTAGGTGATATAAATGTAACTCATTTCAATTTTAATCAAAGTTACACAATACACCATATCAATGACGCTATTATGAGTAATGATATCATAATAATAATGCGTTACCATGGTGACATACCATTCATAACTATTACCATCCTTCCCTTTTTCTTTCAGCGCTTTTGTGCTTTAATGACAGAAATATAATCCCATCCCGGTTTAATTTCAAACTCAGCCCCCCATTCTCGCCCTGTTGTCAAGTTACCGTGGCACGACAACTAGGAACACAGTGTATCAAGTTAAAAGTGCCTAAAGAAGAGAGGAGAGAAAAAAGAAGAAAAGACAGCATGTGTCAACATGAGGCTAAAGAATAGAATAGCAAATAGAGAAAGCGTTTACAACGCACACATAATATCAAACGCACACTCACGCACACACACACACACACACATGTGGTATGCATCACTCCGGCATCGTGCTCGCATATTAGCCTGCTTAGGATTTGTCCTGCTGTTCAGGAAGGTGTTTCTCCCTCTCCCTTTGTCTCTAAATTTAGTCAGGATCTGTCCGCTCCTTTGAAAATGGGGAAACTGCATTCATCCAAACGTATGTCAGGGAAGAGAAGGTAATAATTATGGCAATAACATTGAGAAATAATATTGCGTTCTATATTCTGCCAAGAAATGCACGGTAGAGAAGATGATGTGTAGAGAATCATATAGGTTTTTTTTTTATTGTAAAAAACCTGTGCTGAAGTATTGCCTCAGCAGTTGTGTCACCTATTCTCAAGCACGTACACATACAAACACTCACTCATACACACACCCACAAACACATGCATAAAAACCCATCTATGCACACACACGTACAATCAAACAAACATACATACAAACACACACATTCATGCACAAGCTGGGGCATCCAATCCTGTAAGGCCTGCTGCCAAACACGTGTTGCTGCTAGACAGAGTGGCTGCACTTTAAGTGTCTCTTGGCAGCACAGCTAATGATACCTGTCTTCTCCAGGTGACTGGAATTGACTTACTCTCTTGGCTCACACGTATACGTGGACCTATACACACACACACACACACACACACACACACACACACACACACACACACACACACACACACACACACACACACACACACACACCACACACACACACACACACACACACACACACACACACACACACACACACACACACACACACACACACACACACACACACACACACACACACACACTAGCAGCGGCCTAGTTGTCGGTTTTATCCCTGGCTGCCTTGTCACGAGATGGCCGCCTTTAATCAAAACACCAAACACACCCAACACCTGCGCTGTAATGTAGGACACTCACTCTAGGTATATATATATATATATATATATATATATATATATATATATATATATATATATATATATATATATATATATATATATATATATATATATATATATATATATATATATATATATGCATATATATAAGGAATCTTATGTAAGAAAAATGCAGCATTAATTATTTAGTAAAACAATATATAAAAACGAAAAATATAATGATATATATACAAACACACACACACACACGCACACAGGCAAGCACACGCACACACACACACACGCAAGCGAGTTGGGGTGTCATGGGAGTATGAATGGCTGAGAACATGGGTTGTAGTAGTGTGTGTGAAACCAAGAACAAACCAACTCACGAGAACAGAAGAGCAAAAAGAAGTTGCTCAGCATAGCCTCCAGCAGAGCCCCAGGGGATAAACTGCAGTCGAATCCTCTTCTCTGCTCAGGAACTGGTAAGGTAAGTATTTAAGAGGCAGCCATGATACCAGCGCATTAAATTCCTTAAATGCTGTGGAAATGTGCTTCACTCTTTCTTATCTCCTTTAGCGTATGGTACTCTAATTTGTTAAGAAAACAACAGAGATAATGACGTCCCACAATTCCTTGAGGCAGGAACGTTTAAAGCGACGCACCATTCGGTCATTAACGAAAGCAAATGATCAACGGGGCCGACAATTATTATACTAACTATTCTCCATGTGACAACATTTTCGTTTCACTATGGAGACTGGGAGGCTATATGCATTGTTGCATTTCAGTTCCAGTGCCACGTCCATAGCGTCCACCGCTGCATGACCGGATAGTCTAATCTAAGTGCAGGCTGATTCCCTTAGCGCCGCGGTTTTCATTTCCTAAGTCCTTGTGATTTGTCCTTCACATGTTTCCTTGGCCTCATGAAGTTTTCCATCGTGGTCAAAGAAAAGTGGTTGGGAAAGGACAGAGGACGTACGTTTTTTTGGATTATTTGACGAGAGTGAGCTGAGGAGAGTGTGAGCTCTGCTCATGTACCCCCGGTCAACATCCGTCCTGAGGTCAGCTAACGACGCACTCAGCAGGCCCGCCACTGACGCGCATCACCAACACAACGGCCAAAAAAGGGAAGGGTGGGGGAGTGACTCATCTCAGACACACACACACACACACACACACACACACACACACACACACACACACACACACACACACACACACACACACACACACACACACACACACACACACACACACACACACACACACAAATGCACACAAGCAGGCATGCACGCATGCACTCACACACACACACACACACACAGATCCCTAGAAAGGTCTAATGTGTACTGAGCAACAGTCTGGGTCTTTGATATGACCAGGAGGGACGCATCATTATAAATAGTTGGTCTAATAAGGGTTCCTCTGGTGTCCTCATTGTGGCAACCCGGTCCCAATCGGGCCAGGTGGCCCAGAGGAGAGATGGTGGCTGGTGTATACCGCCTATACCCACCGGTTGGCACCAGAGGGCGTGCATTGCGTAATACCAATCAGCGCAATGGAGAACACCTGCGCCGGAGGAGGCGAAAGACCAGGGACCCTTAAAAGGCTGAATCATGCTCTCTTAGGCGGGGGAGCTGGAAGCACGAGTGGACCAGGGAACCGCCAGGTCCCGATTCGGACGGGTCGACCAGTGGATCTAGCGGACCTTTCCTCAGCGCTCGCAAGGGGGCCCCCACACACGGTCAACGTCGACAGGCGAGGAACGCACCGCCGGAACGGAGCTCCAGGCGGGAGCGTTCTCCCTCTTCAAGGGAACCAGACTGGTCCGGACCGGAAAGACGACAGCACTGACTCTTCCATGGCTCACAGAGCCATTAGCGTTTTTGCTTGTCTTTCCCCGCGTTTTCCGTTGTTTATTGAATAAATGCCTCTTTTGGCTTTGAACGGACCTTGGCGTGGGGTGATTCCAGAGTGACAGAGACATTCCTGGGCCCCGGTCGCCACATCATATATTCAGTAAAATCAAAAACAGTGCCCAGGGCCTGTTTACTTTTTCTTATGAAATGGATGACCTAATGGCAACAAAATGATTGTTTGGGTTTCTTTTTCAAGCAAACCTTACTTCAAATAGAATAATACTCAAAATGAAGTTACATTTCATGGGATTTAAAAAATAATGTTCGAAGCAACAAATGTGTAAAAAATATCGAGATATCAACGAGTGTGTGAGTTAGTGGAAAATCTGTCTCTGAGAATCGGTCTCTTTGAACCATGTCTACGAAGCTGGATCACAAATGGGCCTCTTAGAGAAGCAACAGTGTTCTTATCTAGCAACAGATGACGGCGGTATCGATGGAAAGAATTCTGATTGGTATTTTGGTTGGATGCTTGACACCCTGACAAATCATGATGACATCAATTCTAATACTGAAACAACAAAACACATTCTAACAGGATTGTTGTTAAGGGGGAGCTGAACCCAAAATCTTATTTTGTTTATCTTAAAGGGGACATATTATGCCACCAGGTGTGAGTGTGATTAGCCTTACAAGCCGTTTCAAAAATCTGCCCCATATGACATCACTAGTGGGCGTGTCCACCTAGATCTGTGCTGGATAGATGAGCAACGTTTACTTCAATCCACTGGGTAGGCTGGTGGACTGATCCATCCAGCACAGATCTAGGTGGACACGCCAACTAGTGATGTCATATGGGGCAGATTTTTTAAACAGCTTGTAAGGCTAATGACACTCACACCTGGTGGTATAATATGTCTCCTTTAAACAAGGATATATGCCTTTTAATGATCGTCTACAATGTAATAGAAATAATAACCTAATCAAGAAAAAAATGCGGAAATTCCAATGTCTGTGAACCAGTGAATGTTCACAGAGTGCCATCCAGTTTGCGTGGTTCGACACGAAGGTGCTATGCTATTGGTTGGCGTCAAACTGCCTCTTTGGATGCACTCTGTGTATGTCATGGTGAAGGTGTGTGTGATGCACGCCACTCCCTCTGGGCGGCGATGGGTGGCCGGGTCCTAGAGAGGGTTAAGCTGCTCAGACACGTGGAACGCCACGGTGCGTGGCGCTTCTCATTATAACGCTCATACATAACCACCGTACTTGCTTAAAATAAAGCATCACAAAGTTTGTGGGGGGTCATTACCATGTTCAGATTCATCTTCATCTTCATATATATTCATGTATTCATATTCTTCCACCTTCTTTCTAGAACACGTTCCCAAAACACTCTTTTCTTTAAAAAGAAAAATAGATAAAAAGATGAATAGTTCAAAGGATGGGTCTCAAACATTCCTTTCTGGTTTGTGGAACAGGATGTATCAAGGTGAAAACAGTTAGTGGCGTTAGTCTTAACACAACAGTGTTAACAACACTTGTAACACAGAAGAAGAACAAAACATAACAACAGAATAGCTTGCAGGATATTATGAGAGACCTGCTTTTATTTATGAATAATTGTGTTCTGACAGCAGGTGTTAGCAGCCATTTCTATTTTCCGAGGCTCGTACTATAATCATTTCTGGGAACTAGGAGGCGCTAGCAAACATGCAGCAGCTGTGGTCGACTTCATCAAAGCAATTCCTGTTTTTATTGCATTAAAAAAAAAACAAATTGACAGGGTAATAGTCCCACTACTGTTCACATGGCACGTACCCAGTTCTTAGTAGTGTCCACACCTTCCTAAATGATGGGATTCTTCCGCCTACTCATATTAGCCTCGGTAAAACTACTCCTACTGTTCTTAAATCGCTTGAGAACAACTCCCTGATTTCTGCTACATTCAGCTAGATACAAATTCTGTTTTCCAGCGATAATGCACTTTCAGCGATGCTATACTATACTCATTTATTTCCGTCATGTTTCTGTGTTTTAAAGGTTGTATATCTGAAGAAATGAAGCAGGCTGATCCTTATGCCTTTGATTCAAAAGGGCATTTCGGGCGGCACAAATGGCCTGACCTCAAATGGGAACATAAAAGCTTTGGAACTAACCGCGATAGTAATGAGTCTGGCGCTGTGTGTTTGAATAAGACAATGTCCAAGACAAGGAGACGCTAGTCTTGGAGCAGCGACACCAGGACAAAATTCACCTGAACCCTCCTGATGATTATTTTATCAAAGGACAACTACCTGATGGTATTTCAGCCATTGAGCTCCACCACAGCGACACACCAAGGACATGATGATCGTTTCTTATTCCTCAATTGTTCAATTTGTACTCCTTCAGTACAAACACAACTCCCACTAAATGAGACACACACACACACACACACACACACACACACACACACACACACACACACACACACACACACACACACACACACACACACACACACACACACACACACACACACACACACACACACACACACACACACAGAGACAAACATACACATACACACCGACACACACACACACACCACACACACACAGCTAATAATTTGATGAAGGTCTAGTCTTTAATTTTAGAGGTCGAGTCATTATTTTCTAGCCTCTATTTCTGGCAACTCGAATAACATCACAGAGTAGAGGACTGAAAGTCTCAGTCAGACCACTTAATTTCCTGCACTCTGTCTACCTGTAAAGTGCTTCGCCTCAGTGGACAGATTTGCTTCTGTAGTGCCTTTTAATTGGCATTAGCCACTCGACATGAACATTCTCTTCTGCGGCAGTGTCTGTGTGTGTGTGTGTGTGTGTGTGTGTGTGTGTGTGTGTGTGTGTGTGTGTGTGTGTGTGTGTGTGTGTGTGTGTGTGTGTGTGTGTGTGTCGGTGTGTGTGTGTCGGTGTGTGCGTCTGTGAGTGCGTTTCTGCGTGGGAAGGTGTGCAAACTGTGTGCGCTGTAATTGTATTGAAGACAGTGAAAATGCTCAACACACATCGACCTGCAAAAACAAACTTCTCTCCCGACCGAATAAGTTTTATACACAAAACGCCTGGAGGGCATGGGCCGGCACATTCACACACACAAACACACACATGCACGCACGCACACACACACACACACACACACACACATACACACACACACACGTTGCTGTGTTTAGATTCTGATGGGTTCATTTATTTTTAGACCAGCAGGATATTGTATTTCGTTTTCGTCTGCAGCTGGCTACCAGACCTCTGGCTCTTTATTTTGACTTTTTCTCATTTGCTTCCCATTCCCTACATTCTTATTTGTTTATTTAAGAATATGCATCCATTGTACATTATTCTTATTCAACCCTCTCTCTCTCTCTCTCTCTCTCTCTCTCTCTCTCTCTCTCTCTCTCTCTCCTCTCTCTCTCTCTCTCTCTCTCTCTCTCTCTCTCTCTCTCTCTCTCTCTCTCCTCTCTCTCTCTCTCTCTCTCTCTCTCCCTCTCTCTCTCTCTCTCTCTCTCCTCTCTCTCTCTCTCTCTCTCTCTCTCTCTCTCTCTCTCTGCCTCTCTCTCTCTCTCTCTCTCTCTCTCTCTCTCTCTCTCTTCTCTCTCTCTCTCTCTCTCTCTCTCTCTCTCTCTCTCGCTCTCTCCTCTCCCTCTCTCTCCTCTCCTCTCTCCTGCCTCTCTCTCTCTCTCTCTCTCTCTTCTCTCTCTCACTCTCTCTCTCTCTCTCTCCCCTCTCTCTCTCTCTCTCTCTCTCTCTCTCTCTCTCTCTCTCTCTCTCTCTCTCTCTCTCTCTCTCTCTCTCTCTCTCTCTCTCTCTCTCTCTCTCTCTCTCTCCCTCGCTCTCTCTCCTCTCCCCCTGCCTCCTGCTCTCTCTTTGTCTCTCTCCCCTTCTGTACACAGCTCTGTTGATGGTGGTGTGTGAGGATGATGACTGGTGGCTGGATGTGGGCTGGGGGCTGGGGGCTGTGGGCTGGGGGCTGGGGGCTGTGCTGGGGAGGTGTACGGAGTGGTGGGGACTGAGGAGGGGAACTGGGTGGGTTTCCTGCTTGTGTTGTGACGTGAGGCAGCCCTCTGGTAGAAAGGCCTCTTTGTGTGTCCGCCCAGTCTCTGGCTTTCCCTGTTTTCCACCGCTGACAATTATTTTCCTCCCAAGCCCTCTCGGCAACCCCTCAGCTCTCTGCTGATTGGCTGTGGCTGGCAGCAATACCCGCCGCGGAAACACCACTGCATTCGACTCCAGACCTAGATGGAGACAGAGGGAGGGAGAGAGAGAGAGAGAGAGAGAGAGAGAGAGAGAGAGAGAGAGAGAGAGAGGAGAGAGAGAGAGAGAGAGAGAGAGAGAGAGAGAGAGAGAGAGAGAGAGAGAGAGAGAGAGAGAGAGAGAGAGAGAGAGAGAGAGAGAGAGAGAGAGAGAGAGAGAGAGAGAGAGAAGAGAGAGAGAGAGAGAGTATTATTATAGATCTGATGGAAGAAAATAAACCTATTACAAGTTTAATGTTAAAAGTTGAAAAAAAAAGAAAGACAATCGAAAGACAACAAAGTCAACCCAATGTCGGAGTAAGCAAAGGAAATATTGGATATTGGATTTCTGAGGGTCAGCCGAGTGGAGGTGAAGATCAGGTGGGTCGAAGCAGGAGCAGGACGAGGAATATAGAGCAGGCAAACTGGCCGCCGGAGACACAGTCCATTCCCTGACCACCAATGGTATTCTACTCATTGGCAGCATTCTGTAAAAGATCCCCAAGGCTATCGCGAAAGTCGGAACAACACATTGACCAGGCAAAGAACATTGCTGCTTTTGAAGCTGAATGCGTCAATGGTTGTTTGAATCCAATAGCCGGCTAAGCCTTGTTCTGTTCTTTCAACAGAGTTCCTATTGAACGTCTCCTTTCTGCATCATTGTCCTCCAGCTGGCCGCCACATGTCTCCCATGTGTCTTTGTAGAGCTGGACTGTAGGCATCGTATCAAGAGTCAGGAAAGAATGTCAAAATATAAAACATGCAAAGCTTCTGTTGACCACCCCCCATCTGCAAAACACACACACACACACACACACACACACACACACACACACACACACACACACACACACACACACACACACACACACACACACACACACACAGACACACACACACACACAGAAACACAAATGCACGCATGCACGCACGCACACACTCACACACAACACACACACACACACACACACAACACACACACACACACACACACGCACACACACACACACACACACACACACACACACACACACACACACACACACACACACACACACACACACACACACACACACACACACACACACACACACACACACACACACACACACACACACACACACACACACACACACACACACACACACACAACACACACACACACACCACACACACACACACACACACACACACACACACACACACACACAGACAGACAGGACATAAACAAATATAAACACACAGACACACAATAACAGCATTTATTTTCTCCAGTGAAATATACTTTCTGGCTATACATCATTAGTTCGTCACTCTGCAGGGACAGTTCTTCAGTTAATTTCTTTCCGAATCTGCCCCCCCCCCCCTCCCCTCAAGAGGTTTTAATGACTCACTGGCTTGTCCTCACATGTCCCTGGCTCTCTAACTCCCTCTTCAGGTGAAGCAAAACACCTGTTCAAACAAGTCCATGAGTTCAAGTTCAAGTTCGGGTCTTTAATGGTCATTTTTGTTGTTGGTTTGTTGTTGTCCAACTGGGTACTGCTTTTCTACAAGTGAAGTCACAGGCAACTACCCATCTAGGGCATTATTTTCAACAAAGATAACCAATGCTAGAAACGAGAAAAATATGAGAAAGCAATGCACATAATCCAATTATATCCAATATCCAAAATCAAAGTATGTGCAGATCCAATTATGTTTAAAAGTCAAAGTAATACGAAGACTTTGGGAGACCCTGATGGTCTGCCGGTTCCACACCAGATAGATAAACCGTTATTGCCCCAAGGGGAATTTGTCTTGCATTTGGGAACATTTAAGCACAAAAAACAGATAAGCACAAACAGCACATATAAGTACAAGTACATACAGACTCAGACAATGATAGGCAAAATAATCATAAATATTTAAAGTGCATAGTGCATACTTCAGGATGGCTCTCTACCTGAATTCAACCTGTTAATCAACTGAACACTCTTTGGCACAAAATATGTCAGTCGGGTCCATACCATACTTCTTCAGTCTCCTCCGGGAGAAGCTACTTTTCCTTGCTAATTTGACCAACATGTATGTGTGTTACAGTAATATCCACCCCCAAGGAACCTAAAGCGGCTGACCAGTCCCCCATGTTTCCATTGATGTGAATGGGTGCAGGCTCCCCCCCCCCCCCCGTACTACCGGAGTCTCCTGTAGTCCGCACTCGTCCCCTTTGTTGTCTTCTTTTCATGAGGAGTCTTTCAGTAGCACATGGCTACTGTTGCTACTCGAGTAGAACGTTTAGAGAAGCTATTATCCCTCCTGCCAAGCAGTTTGTGCTCAAGTCCACTCTCGCCACGGTGTATCTTGGTTAGATTACACATGAGCACAAGCTAAATGGCCTTCTCAAGAGCATCTTGCTGGCCGCTGTAATATGTCGTACTGCGCCACGGGAACCGAAAGGCAAACCGAATCTTGACAGAACACAGGAGCAATGTGATTTGGCATCAGGGGTTTGTGATAACATGAGGGCATTAGATGACAGGGAGGGTAAACACAATAACATATTATTGGTTGCAAGGTAAACCGGCCAATTTGCACAAGTTGTCATAATAACAAGAAATATTTATACTATTCCATTTTGATGTTTTCTTCATTTATTGTTGAATAGGCGAATAATATGCAAATGTGGGGTTTGTTTGTAAATGTGTGTGTCTGTGAGTGTGTTTGTGTGTTTTGTGCAGGAATCAGATTGAAATGTGTTCAATTTCCACAACCGGCATAACAGTTGGTAATAATAGTGCAAACGGCGTTTGCATAATGATAACTCCCATTCAAAGAGAAGCCGTTGGCTGACTTCTCCTATTTGAACAAACAAACCAAAGACCAAAGGAAGCAGCAGCAGGGGAATCAGCATGGAGAGAACCTATTGAAAAGATCACCTCACTATACCCCTTCTTAACCATCACCATCAAAAAATTGTATCCTATAGAATATATATAAATATATTGTTTAAATAGTTTATGTTATGATTGGGATTTAGGATGATGAAATTAAAAAATAGTAATATTATGATTAAAAATTATATATCAGTAATTTAACTGAATGACCAAATGTTCAGAAAGTGTTTTTTTGCATGTCTCTTACAATCAATTAGCACGGTTATTATGTACAATAAGAGACGCAGAAAACAAACCTAACAAACTCCTTATTGAACCCAAACGCCGCGTGCCGAGGCCGAGCAGCCCCATGGCAGCGTCCTCAGGTCGAGGGCCTGGAGCCCCGCGAGGCCCCGGTTCCAGGGGGGGGGGGTTACTGGGGGCCACATTCCTCCTGCGTTCATCCAAACCTGTTGCTTGGCATTGTCTGCCATGCCCTGTTTGATGCTCCCGGCCCCATCTCTAACTGGGCTTTAAAATGAGCCAAAATCTTTCAGTCCTTTTGTTCCCTCAGTCTCTCTCTCTTCCCCAGAGGTGAAAGCTGGTATGATTGACAGTTCAAGAGAGTTTTTCGGTGCTGCTTTCTACCCCCCCCCCCCCCCCCCGGGCATTGCCCCTCTCCGCCAAGGTCTATGATGGTATCAGTGTGAAACCTGCTTTAAAGAGATTATTTGTCGAGCGCCCAAAGACCAGTTGTAGCTTACGGTGTGATAGCTTACCATTAACAGCTTTTTTTGGGTAGTTACCCAAACAAGTGTGGCGGCCAAACATTCAGTTTCTCAATGCCAAAGATGGACGTCCTTGCGAGAACGCCCCTGGAGATTGACTCTTAGAAGATCAGTTTGTCAGGTTTGCAACACAGACCACAGTTTTAGCAGCAACCCTAACCTCAGCTTTACTTCCATTCATATTTGTTGAATAATATAATAAGAATAATGATGTTATGTTAGGCAATCATCTTTTTATTTTATTATGGTTCAAATGTCATGCTAAATGTTTGGCTAAACAGACATTAATGAGCTACGCAATTACAGGCTTGCTGTAGAATTTCCTCAAAAAGCAAATCAAGCAGATTCTGGAAAGATGGAAATCATCTTGCTTCATTTAAGAATCAACATGCAACTTTCAGATGTTATCAGATAACCTTAAGAACAACGTTGTTTAGAATAAATAAAAAAACAAATATGCCCTCTGCTGCCCTAATGCCAACCTTTATATTATTAGGTATATCGTGATGAGCAGATCGCCTTTGGCCCCGATGCATCCTTGGTAGGGTTGCACTTGTTATAAAGTGCTCTTGTTATGACCTCACGTTGTTTGTTATCCGTTTTTTGTGGTGCTCAGATCACTCCTGTTCTCTCACATCAACAGCTTTTGTCATCTCTTGCAGCATTGAAGCAATACATAATTCCTCCATTCTGAATACTTATGAAGGACAGCCAACCATGATATGATATCCAGACAGATTAATGAGAATAGACCAAAACGTTAAAATACTATTGATGTTAGAGTTCATTAATAATTCAGTCATAGCATCAATGTGTCAATGTGTGTTCATTCCTAGAAGTACCTGTTTTTGTGCAATGCAATCCATCTTTCATGACAATCAAGAAGAATTTGAATATATTTTTCTGCCAACTTTAGAGCAAAGTCGTATGAGGATATATTGGTATAGAATAGGTAAAGCTGAATTTACTTACCTATAATGACTCTTTACAAATCAGATGTCATAGCCTACATGATAGTTTATAATGCTTGACTTCTGATTGTAGTTATTGTTAGCCAGTATTGTCAATCTGTAAGGATAACATTGTGTTTTGTTACGCTTATTGTATATTAAAAGGGGAGACCATTCCTTCACCTTATGCTTGCTAAACAACAGCCTATTTCAGCATATTTTGTAGTAAAGATGCTACTTTAGTCTCGGCCCATAGAGGGTTCAGGGGACACTGCTGCTGTATGTTATGAAGCTGCTGTATGTTATGAAGCTGTTTGTTATGAAGCTAAATAGAGTCAATAGAATTGATCCTCTGCACAGTTAGTCACACACCTAGTAAGTATAAGCTTACTAAATGCTTGTTAAGATCATTAGAGATCAATAGAAGAGAATACCTAGCCAGGTAAATTGCACACCACTAGCCATACTAACTCTTTCATTACATTGCTAAGCTTAGTGAATATACATATTGCTATTTTGGTGGAGAATAGATAAAGTATTGATTCTGGGTCTGATCACTTCATTGCTAAACAAAGTGCCTATAGATCTTGATATTTTGGTACAGATTAGGTATTGACTTTAGATCTGATCACTTCATTGCTAATATTAATGAATATGCATACACATACAGTATTTTTGGTACATATTAAACACTGATTCTGGATCTTGGGGCTGGGTCTTAAAGATAAAGCATGCTTATGCCATTTCATGGGGAATTATGGGGAATTATTCCGTTCATGTTTCCCTGAAAAAGGTCAGCAATAATTATAGTAGCACTTAGTCAGTGAATTATGGTTTACACTGGAGGTCAAGTGAATAGACCGCCCATAAGGAGCTTTCAATATAAATGGATTTAACATCATGTTTTCTGCAAATTACTGTTGTGGGATGCTATGATTCGGTTTGATGAATTAATCAATTGGTACCTATTGGTATTTTAAAGTCAATAACCATACTGGCCATCTATCTTGAGCTGGTTGTATGTGTATATCTTAAATGTATATAATATATATTATTAGATACGTGAACAACATGACCAAGCTTGTTGGTCAAGTAGAGCAACACGGTGTTGGTGTAGTAGATTAGGGTGCAAAACAGCAAACGCGCCATCACCAGTTGAAACGTTTTCACAGGGGCAGAGGATGACTGTTTCTATTTGCAATAAATGTGCAGCTAGAATTTCAAGAGGATGGAAATGTCTATGGTCTTAAACTGGGGATGCAAGAAATGGAGAAAAACAATAATCAAAAACATGATGCAAATTAGTTATGCATAGACTCTTTTAGTTTTTGTATTTTATATGGTCTATGTGCGTTGCATACACACATGTTTTATGGATACTGCCAAATATTATTAAGTATGCCACAATTTTATGTTTTTTTCATGGTGATTGACAGCAAGTGCAACTGTGTGTTTGTGTGCGTGTGTGCGTGTGTGTGTGTGTGTGTGTGTGTGTGTGTGTGTGTGTGTGTGTGTGTGTGTGTGTGTGTGTGTGTGTGTGTGTGTGTGTGTGTGTGTGTGTGTGTGTGTGTGTGTGTGTGTGTGTGTGTGTGTGTGTGTGTGTGTGTGTGTGTGTGCGTGTGTGTCCGTACTACAGGAGACTCCGGTAGTACGGGTGGGGGGGGAGCCTGCACCCATTCACATCAATGGAAACATGGGGGACTGGTCAGCTGCTTTAGGTTCCTTGGGGGTGGACATTAACACACATACATGTTGGTCAAATTAGCAAGGAATAGTAGCTTCTCCCGGAGGAGACTGAAGAAGTATGGTATGGACCCGACGGACATATTTTGTGCCAAGGAGTGTTCAGTTGATTAACAGTGCGTGTAAATACATTGAAGCTTGCAGATCTTTACAGGTTCTTGAATGAAGAAACCAATGGTTTATAAGGAGTCTTCATTAAAGAGGTGGAGGGGACACAGAGTGCCATCCTCAACAGACATGGCGTACAAAAGCACTCCCTTATCTTGTGTCCTAAAAACCCTGCGATCGTAACCCCTAGGATTGCAAGCACCCGGACCTGGCGTCACTGCAAGAGAGAGAGAGAGCGCAACCCTTTGTCAGTCTTTACATCCTGCTCTCTGAACAGGCTCGCCTCCAACAGCTCCTTCACAGGTTGTAGCTATAAGTGAAGAATTAGCTTATAGCTTATAGGTGCAACAGGACCATCGTTCCTGACGCTTGTGACTTGCATCTGACCGAAGGGTCTGTTTTGTTCCTTCACTCGCCATACCCGCAATCGCAATAACGCTAATCTGTTATTGGGGGCAAAACAATAGGAGGCACTAGTGGAGTGCAGAGACAGAAATAGATATCAATGATTGCTACGCCCAAGTCAACAATTGACTTTGGCTTTGTCTCTGGTGACGACAATATACCACCCCCACCTTCGCTACTTGTTGACCTCAACCAACCAGTCTGCGGGAGCAATACCACGTTAAAGCGGTAGGAGAGAGGAGAACAAGTGCCATTTGTGCTCTTCTTTGTGACTCACACGCCTGTTGTTTGTTTCGGGCGATCACGGTGAGGGGAAACAGTAGACCTACAAAAGAGGGACAAACTGACAAACTGAAAAACCCAAACAAAAACAATGACTAAATGTTAAAAGCAGCTTTTGTATGCCTTTCAATTT
Organism: Melanogrammus aeglefinus; assembly: GCA_900291075.1. NCBI lineage: Eukaryota > Metazoa > Chordata > Actinopteri > Gadiformes > Gadidae > Melanogrammus > Melanogrammus aeglefinus. Next base: position 24,629 of record OLKM01000678.1, read on the forward strand.
TTCATTGCTTTTGTGCTTTTATTGAGGCGATTTCTTTTCATTTCAAATTTCTTTCATTTTGTAAAGAGCCTTTTGATGAAGCCCATGAAAATCTATAGTTTCTCCAACGGATTGAGGAGAACACTGCATCGACAAGGTTGAGTTTGTTGGTTAAATCTTGAACGCATGCACACCGAGTCATCATACACCTCAGATGGTCTGGACTCAACACCATCTGAGGGGGTGTGCATGCTTTCGTTTCTGTTTGATTTAATATTGTGTTGATTGAAAAATACATGTACCAGTGGGGAGCCATTTGAAGATGGCTTTTATATGTTTTGGGTTACCTAGGATTAAGTAATTTCAGTATCTAAAGAATAAGAGAGGAAGGGAGGATTTTCCCTATTATCTTTGGGACACGTTATTGGATTCTTTATAATCACCTTTATTGTAACCACTCTGGGCTGTCCCTTTATTGGAAAGGATTCTACAAAGCAGAGTTATTTTTTTGCATAACAGAACACCTTGGTGTTGTTAATTTAGCTGGTTCTACAGTTACCAACCGTTATCAGATGTTAGCTACTTTCATCTTTAACCTGATGGTTTCTATTAACTAATCAATAAGCGAAAATCAAATGATTTGTGTTAATTTTTCTACATTGACGAGAAACAATTGAGTCGATTAGTTGTATTTGACCTTTGTTTAAATTGCTCAGTTATCCCGCTTACACCATGTTCATTGGCGATTCCATCTCAAAATGATCACCTTTGGCACGCACAATTTGTCGGGCTCCTAGAAATACAAACAATCCTACTGGGGAAAACAATGGATCAGACAAATGCCTGAAATGCAATCAGTTAACATGAGATTCCTATGGAATGCATACGTTACCTTATATCTCTAGTAAATAGGGAAGATCTTAGAACAGATGCCTAATCTTAGCTCCATCCAAGTCCCACTCAATCTTTTTGTAGCAAAGTTATTTACAGATTATTTTTTTTATATTTTCCACAATCAACAACTGCAATCGTTAATTTAAAATGCGTCTTTGAATTAAGAGAAAACCTTTTAAACGTATCCTTTAGTTATTTGAATTTCATTACATTTTCAGTTAGGCTATATTTATGGATGGGCATTCTGGTTATTAGTATTCATTGGTAGCGCGGGACTACCTACTCAAAGTATTAGGACTAAATAATCAGAAAAATCAATCAGGCACACTTGGTGAAAAAGATGTATATGGGAAAATGAATAAACTTTATTTGCATGTTGTCGTTACACGTCATAGCATCACACTTTCGTTGTGGGGGTATATGATAAAATGGTTTCGCACAAAGAGGTATTTTAAGCTTTAATTTTAAGTCCCAATGAATGAGACAGCTATCAACACACCTATTTGCATATTAACTAGAAATGTCAAGTAACAAAGACAAATACATAACTAGAATAACATGCTAGCCACATTTTCACAATAGTCCCATCACGATCATGTCCGGAATGCACTTAGGAACATTTCAAGTCAATCCAAATGACTAAGTCTAAGTCAATATAGCAAGGTGTTTTTTTGATGAAAATTATTAAAATGAAATAACAACCTTCAGTTAGCTTGGGGCTTGGAAACCCTGAGGGATGTCATTTAAAATTCATCGTTTGTAAGCTTTTGTATACAGTTTCAATAGACAATTATTTTATCTTTTTAGGAAATACTTAGGAAATAAATTTGCAGGAAATACGTTCTCATTAAAGAACACCAAAATGTTCTAATTAAAGAGAGTAGAACTGTACTGGGTGGATGCACCTAGTCTGGAGAATTCTGAGTGTCCTTGGGTTCTATACCAGGGGTTCCTTTAACCTGAAGCCCCCTATGAATGGTTTGTTACACAGAACCATCTAAGAGGAGGCCCTCTCATACAATAATTGGCAGGTGATTGGATAAACCATCTGTCTATCACAGCCTAATCACATAGATCACCTTGTTCCTCATAGGACACTGATTGTGTCAGAAGAACTGTGGACTGGCTACGAGAGCACAACTTGAAAGCCTGGCTAGATGGATTCTCCTGTGACCGTGATCACGCAAATCCAGCTGCATTGCAAGGCTAGCTTTTCTCTACTTCTGTAAATAAATCTGTTGAAGTTGGAACAAATTTGACACTCACAAACACACACACACACACACACACGCACGCACGCACGCACGCACGCACGCACGCACGCACGCACGCACGCACGCACGCACGCACGCACACACACAACACACACACGCACCCACGCACGCACGCACGCACGCACGCACGCACGTACGCACGGACACACACACACACACACACACACACACGCACACACACACACACACACACACACACACACACACACACACACACACACACACACACACACACACACACACACACACACACACACACAGTTGCACTTGCCGTCATACACCAACTGCATTCCATTTATATTGGGAATGCACAAAAACATTGTGATGAAAATCAAAGATTAGAGTTGAAGCTCCAGAAAACAGGAATGCTATATAATCATTGTGACGCTCTATCTGGCATCACAAACAGCTCCAACAAACAGTAGTGGCTATGTTCAGGACATCAAACACACATTGATACTGACAATTAGACACAATTCAACTTATTTTTTTTTATTGTGTGTGAGTTTCTTCTTTTCTAATGAAGAAACAGCAGTGCTACTCATTACCCGGTCTCCACACAGCACAAATATTACAAATGGGAAGCTTGTGCACTGAAGGCAGTTAGAGTTAATAGCTGTGTGTCTTACATTCATTGTAGCCCGCGGTGAGTATCACAGGAATTCATCTGAAACGTCCATCATGCTGCCTGTCAGATATGAGTCTAATTGGCTGCTGCTCTAGGTGTATTAGCAGGGATTTCCTGTGGGCACACAATGTCGGTTTGTTTTGCCTTATCAGACGTCTACGGCTGCTTCTGTCGCCCGTGATCCTTTGTGATCCCAAAGTCTACACGTGTGTGCCATTACAACTTACGTCGATTCACTTTGTCCTGTATTTCTCCAATAGTCTAAATACAAATGTGTGCGAGAAACGTCAATCAGAAAAGCACTTGATATTCTTTTATCCAGCATTAGCCCATGACATTTCATACGGCATGACTACAGTTGTGGTCAGGACCAACATCCACTATCAAATAGGAGCAAGACCAGTGTAGTGTTCACAGAGCAGACAAAACGAGATCCATGGATGAGGTCAGGATATGCGGTTCAAAAGTCGCAAAAGTCTCTTTTAACCAAATTTAACCTCCTATTAGTAAGTCTCTGAGGCCTTAAGGATACCGGAATATGAAGGCAGGTCTAATGTTCTCAATAATTATCGGTTTCCAGCAAGTGGTTCATTCAATCCCGTTCCCGACATTGTTATTGTTCCCTTCTTCCGCTGCCACAAATTTGATCTCTGCGTTGGCGGTCCGGGACACTGTGCTGCTGTCTCTGATCCTGTGCTTGAACAGGAAGGGGAAGGTCTTCCTGAAGGACTTCTGAAAGCTGGCCCCCATGAAGCCGTAGATGATGGGGTTGACGGAGGAGTTGGCGTAGGACATGCAGTTGGCCCACGTCTTGATCTTGTAGGTGGCGTAGTTGGGCTGGTACTGGGGATAGAAGGACTGAAAGAGGACAAAGAACTGGATGGGACCCCAGCACACGGTGAACAGAAGGACGATCACCACCACCATCCTGGACACCTTGCTCCGTATGCTGATGGTTCTCTCCGACAGCAAGTTGACCTGGGGAAGATCAGAGAGATCAGAGAGAAAGAGCAGTGGACCGAACGAGAGAAGAGCAAGAGGGTTAGTTCTTCTGCCTTGCAGAAAGTAGATTTTCAGTGTGGAGAATATATCTCAACCGTATCTACATCTGCACAGCTACTGCTGGACATCGCCAAGCTACATATAGGGTTGAGTTGAGGTTTTCACACACCTGGTAGTTGTTGTCTACTGGCTCCACGGTGGGCCGCCCCACCCTCTTCACCATCAGGGTGTAGCAGAAGGAGATGGTGAGGACGGGGAGCAGGTAGGCGGCTATGAACTGGTAGAGGGTGTAGGCCCTCTCGTGGGTCTTGCTGGGGAACCTGTCCACGCAGTACTGCCTGGGGCCGTACCAGTAGCCCTCCTCGATGTGTTGGTACAGGAAGATGGGAATGGAAAGGATGAAGGAACCTACGATGGGAGAGGGTGCAGGAGACGGATTGATATGAAAACAAAGGTTGACCTATTCTTTCAGGGTTTGCGTTCTGTATTCTGCCACTAGTATTGGTAAAGAAAATGGGACTGTTCTACAATTCACTTGTTAGCTCTTATAAAACGTCTCCCATTGCTGTAAATAACTGAATAGTACACCCAGAGGACAGCGTGAACCCACCGATCCAAATGCAGACGCTGACGATCATTGCCACCCGTGGCGTGCGGTGACGGAGCGACTTGAGCGGGTACACAGTGACGTAGCAGCGGTCGCCGCTCATGGCTGTCAGGGTGATGCATGTGGCCTGCACCGTCACCTGGATGGGAGGAGTTGTAGAGACGGTTTTCATTTAAGAGTGCATCCATCCGTTTTGACATTTCCTATCACTGCCCCACCACTCTGCACTCACACATTTATTAAATTAACACACATGAATGCACATTCATTCATTTGCATTAATTTGGATTTTATATCAGTGAAGCAAGTAGTGGATGAGAATATTCCATTATACAGGCCACCCCTACAAGCCATTTATGGAATTAACAGTTAACATATAAATCAATAATTGCAACATTATAATGGTCTTTGAGCATAGAAATAAGCAACAGGCTGCAACACAGAATTGTGTTTTCTTCAACACTGAAATCCTAAAGGACATCACACCTACTTTTTCTTCATGTAAATACATCCTATTAAACCTAAGATCGACACCATTTTGCATTTACAAAATTGCTGTAATTTATGATTGTGAGTCCGATACAAAAAAGTAGATCAAACTAACACTATGATTTTTAAAACACACCTTTTCTTCACTGTTACTTAACACAACGACATGCCCAGTTGCCTTTACTCATTCTGAATAAAAACCCAAAATGCCTCCCATCTGAATTACAACCCATCCCCACACACTGCACTCGTTGTCCACTATGTTCACAGCCCTCTATTGAAGCCGCAAAGAAGAGGAAGGAAACACAAAAATAGAAGATTCGTTAAGAAAAAAAGAAAACGGTAGCGTTCGATTGGCCCTCAGAGAGAGTGGGCTCTATCTCAATTTACCGCTCCATGTGCCTGGGATTTTACTAATGAGTTCTACTCCATGGAATGTACGCGTGTGAGGGTGTTAGGAAGGTATTAAGAGTCCCAGCGCTGTTATATGTGACAATATCTGCATATTCAAATCAAATGCTATATTCATTAGCCGTATGGAGCTATACATCATCCACTCTTATAAATGAACACCTCAAAATGAACGCTTCTTTTCCCACTTGTAGGACCTCCAAGTATCAATGCAGGCAGCAGCAAGACTCAGAACGGGAGCTTCTTGAGAATGATTAAGAATGACGAGGTCTCTGTTTGTTTTGAAGTTGCCCTCCATGAGACCCTGTCTCTGTTGGATTAATCTCAACCCGTCTTCCCCGTCGCCTGTCTCACTCCTTTCACTCTCTCCAAGTTCTGAGGGTGGCACTCAAGGCCTTCAAAGCTCCACAGCCTTATTAATACCCATGATGTGATATGCCTGCAGAGCAAGACATATAGAAAGAGAGAGAGAGATAGATATATATGTATAGAAAGAGTGAGAGCGATAAGGGGATTATATTCAGAGCAGGGAGGATAGATCTGATGATTCAGGGAGTAATCGAGTTCCCACAGCTCCCATCAGTCACTAGTCCATGCTCTGTTTAAAGTATGCCATGAAGGGGGGCCCTGTTCTCACTGCAATTTATATGGTAATTAGATCACTAATGTTTAGATGACCCCCTACCCCCTTTAGGACAATTCTCCTTTTTTCGTTTAATGTAATATTGTGTGTGTATAAGGGGGGGGGGGGGGGGGTGAATGGGGTAGTGCACTCTCATGGACATAGGCATATCTTTTCATTTTGCTTCTCAACATCATGCTATTGATATGAACACTGTCGGTGTATACCATGATCTTGATATTCGTACTGTGTATGCAACCATTGAAATCTGCTTTCGTGTTCACAAGATGTTGTCGCTTTAGAATTGGCATTATTACGAAAGTAATTCATATGCAAGTTTTGGTTCAGAGACTTGTTTTTATAACTGTGCTGGTAAGTCCACTGTCTTCACAGAAGTTAAATTAACTGACGATTGCTGCTATTTAATTCTCCCCGGACGTCTGGCCGAGGTGGAGGAATTAGGACTGTTTTTAAGAGCTTAAAAGGCAAACAGATATCGCTGCCATCCACCACCAGCTCACGCAGTGTTGTGTGCGGTGGTTTATCAGCCTCCCAAATATAACAGAGACTTTCTAACAGATTTGTATCCGTTTTTGGCGGATATTAAGCCTAAATATGACCGGGTCCTTATTGTTGGAGTTTGTAATATTCACGTGTGTTGCCCTGAGAACCCATTGGCACGAGAATTTTTAAACATCATCCACTCGCTTAATCTTGTGCATTCTGTAATTGGGCCTACACATGAACGTGGCCACACACTGGATCGTTTTATCTTATGGTTTGCCTGTTGTTAATCTGGAGATCTGTGATGCTTTTTTCTCTGCCTGTAGTACTGTTTGAAGCTACTGTTTGCTGTCAAACAGTTAAACCTTGCGTTGCCGCGCGCCGATGTTGGGTTATTAACCCTTCCACTGCTGCTCCCTTTAGTGCTTTCAGTCAAAACTGTGTCTTGCCTGTGTTTAAGGATACTGAGGCTCTGAACTCATGGTTTCTCGACACCTGTCCAACTGCCATAGACATTGCGGCTCCAATAAAGGCAAGACGGCATAAAATGAAGTCAGAGGTGGAGCCCTGGCTGAATGAAACAACCCGTGTTGCCAGACAGGATTGTTGAAGTGTTGAGAGAAAATGGAAAAAGGAGAAATTACAAGTGTCCTTTCAAATGTTGAGGGATTGCTGGCGTCATTACCAATCCATTGTGAAGGGGGCTTGAAGAAAATATTTTTCTGATATTGTCCTGTTAAACTCTCACAAGCCTTGTGTTTTGTATCGGTTGTATCGTGACCCTACGGACTTCAGTCCAGTTTTGCCCGGGGTGTAGCTAGACGTAGAATCGCCACTGCCTCCCTGGCTGTGTGTGAATACTTTCTTCCCTTCTTTATTGATAAAGTCACATCTGCCAGACCACTTATTTCACCACCTACCATTGACCCTTGGGCCTTCAGTGTCTGGCCCCTGCTCTGCAGTTTTTGACTCATTTGAGCCTGCGACCCTGCCCTTTTTGCAGGATATCGTTAGTCATTTGAAGCCCTCAGGCTCTCCGGGGGATAATGTCCCCCCCCCCCCCGACTTCTTGTGGAGGTTTTTCAGACTACTGCACCATCATTTACTGCAGTAATTAATAGCAGTCTGAGCTCTGCAATGGTTCCTGTCAATTTTAAACATGCCGTTGTGCATCCGTTGTTAAAAAAACCTGGGCTGGATACTACTGTTTTTCCCAGCGGCTCTCTCAGGCCAGCTGACCAGCTGATCGTGACAGAGCCCAGAGCCAGGCTAAAACTCTGAGGTGAACGAGCTGTTTCCGTTGCAGCTCCTAAACTGTGGAATAATTTGCCACTGCACATTAGACAAGCCCCTTCACTGTCTCTTTTTAAGTCCCATCTTAAAACTCTTAAACCTCTTTTCTCTGGCTTTTAACTCCAGGCAGCATGTTGATGTTATGTAGATGAGTTGATGTTATGTAGATGTTTTGTGTGGGCAGTGTATTTTTATTAACTTTATATATTTCTTATCTTGTTGTACAGCACTTTGAGAACCTTGTGTTTGTTTTAAATTGTGCTATATAAATAAAGTGGATGGATTGGATTGGATTGGATAAGATAAGATAATATAATATAATTTAAGGAAGTACAACCTAATTATTATTTTTTGTTTATATATGTAATATACACAAATGAAAGTAATATAATTGTAGCATACATCTTTGTCTTGAATTTAACCGTTGATATATATAGATCGTTAAAGAATGATATATATATTTTCTTTTCGTGCCGTATACGAAGCTTACATTTAAAATGGAAAGCAGAAATATAAGCTTCTCCTCCTTTTTCAGGCGTAGGTGCTTCATGGCTGACAGCAAAGAGAGAGAGCGAGAGAGAGAGCGAGAGCGAGAGCGAGAGCGAGAGAGAGAGAGAGAGAGAGAGAGAGAGAGAGAGAGAGAGAGAGAGAGAGAGAGAGAGAGAGAGAGAGAGAGAGAGAGAGAGAGAGAGAGAGAGAGAGAGAGAGGATGGAGACATGCAGGATGGATGGGCTGGCAGGATACACTCTGTTGTGCATTAGACATGAGTGCTTCTGTGGCACTAATCTGTGTATATTTCTACATGAATTCACCAGGAGCCAGGTACCTGGGACTCAATGGATGGAATGGAATCCAGCCCATCACTGAACGTGGGCTGTAATCCTTTTTTGTAAAAGAAAAATATATCTCTGGGTGTTGAAAATGCAATATTTTTTTATTTATATATTTTATTATATACAATAAAGTTCAAGCCAACTTTAGTTAAATCTAAATTCATAGAAAAATGATTGGCTGTTGATTGCTAGTAAAGTGAAAGTATATTAATGAGATATTACGGGTAAGATTCAAGAGCTATAAATTGAGTGTAATCTTTTAGAAATTGCTAAATATCTGTTGACTTTGCAACTGCCTCTATTAAGAGATCCTTTCGACCTTTGACTGCTCTTTGTTTCTTTATGAACAATCATGGCGTCTCTTCCTTGTTTTGTTCAGGTATTCCATCTTGACTGCAAAGTGCATGCGTGCGCATGGCGCTATCTTAGCTCTACCCATGTCTCCTCAAAAGGAAGGTGAATGCAACACGTCGATGGGAAAGGACAGAGAGGGAGTGGGCCTATATTTGGGGTTGTTTATATTCTAAAACATGACATCTTCTGTTATCATTTGAATCATCTGGTCTCTCTGTTTGCATCTCGTAATCATATCTTCACAGCAGCTGAGAAAAATCGAATCACGCTTTTTGCAGATACCTTATGTTTTGGGCATTTCCACACGGGTACAGCAAAGCTTTTACTGAGATTGCAGAATCAAAGTGTTTCATCGTGCATCAACAGGATGACATTTGGCTTGATGTCAGTGTGCAGAGATTTTTTTTATCAGAAGAAGCCAATGCAGCCGTACAGTCCGCTGTCTTGTAAAATTGCATTATAAATAACAAGGACGGATAGCTCTTGCTTATGAATGACACAGAGGCAAGCTTTATCCAATGCCTTGTATATGTGTGAGGTTGTTGAGAAAAGGTTGCAGTAGCAGTGCATTTTGATATATATAGCGAGAAAGTGTTCAGGTCCATGTCCTGCACCAGAGATTGACCCGGACTCTCCTGCACCTGCTGTGATGGCTTACTATGTTTGTCTCATCATATTCTGTCTGATCAAATATTAAATTCCTTAAGAGGGTTAAATCTGCACTGTGTATAAATAATTGGCATCTAGTGGATTGAACTCGGCAGAAATGGTATGTAATATTCATAGGTATGAACATTATACATGTGTGAATTGCGAACACACTTGGAAAAATCATCTAAAGGCTTCTTATCTCTTTTCTTGTACTACTGTATATGACTAACAACTTTTTGTTTAAAGGAAACAGCCAATTTTGGTTCCGTTCAAATCAAAATCAATTAGTTAACTGTTGCTCTCTTAAACTAATAATAAACTGATCAATAGAAAGAAACAAAGCCACATGTGAAAAGAGGGAGGTCTTACAACATGGTTGTAAGATTTTTACAACATGGTTGAAAGAGGACCAACTACCTTTTCACAGTTTGGTGCACCCACAGAGGGGAAAGAAGCAATGGGAGATTTTTAGATAGTGACACAAAGCCGACGCAGTACAAAAGATAGCCGAATGATGGGTCTTTCTTTTTATGACTAAATAAATTAGAAAAACCCTGAAAGAACAAGATTTATATAGTTTAAAGAGGAGTTATCTTAGGAAAATGAAATGCAATTATTGTCAGTGTTCACAAAAAGGAAGCCTACCTCTTGAAGTGAAAATGTGCCGTTTCTCTTGTCTGGATGGCAACCCTACCTCAAAGGCTCATTCCCTTTTTATAATGAAGTTCATTAATTCCTTCTGGCTTTTCTTTGTTTAAACAGGATTTAGCTCATTACTTATTATCGTCTTCACTGTTTCAATCCCCCCCTCCCTCTCCAAACATCATCATCTTTTGAACCTACTTCTCGCCTTCAATTTAATAGATCTCCCCGGGAAGATAATAAGCAATAAGCTTCAAGGAGTCAATCTTTAGTTCTTATCAAAATAACAGGAAACATTTTGGAACACAGATGTTCCTGGACTCTTGCACTATTTTGACTAGTTATGGATAATATTTTAGTTCAAACAAACTTTGCAGCTATTTCTGCTTATTTTCATGCATCTGTGTAATATGGGTCAATTAATAAGATTTGGAAATATTGGAAAGGCGGCAAAACTATTACTCTTTGGATACCTTATATCCCTTTAATATTTTGATTCTAAATAGTGGATTTATTTTGTATTAGATTTAGTATGTGTTTAAGTTCTACATGAGGAAGCCTCCACCAATCACACAGAGCTGCAACTGCCACTTGGCACAGGTGCAGCTTGTTCAACTATATCAAGGGTTCTTATTTTTGTTCAACTTAATGATTTAAAACCAAAGAGATAAGCGATAAAAGACAGTCCCACATGGAAAGTTGCCTTTAATTTATCACAAAGTCACTTGAATTAGGCATGGGTCGGTCGCGAACGATTTGTTCACAACGAAAGAATCCCGAAGGTGAACGACGAGAACTGATTCCCAAAACAAGAAGAACTGATTCATTGATTCTTATTTTTTTTAACATAAAACAAAAATATGGTCACGTAAATAAAATATGCAAACGAACAGAGCTCCGTCACCCTGCGACCTTATATTGAATTGAGTCTAAAATGTTCTCAAAGATTCAGCCAATGAGAGTACTACAGCAGGTAGCAATCCCGTTGCCATGGCACATGGGTAAACAAATGACAAGGAACCGCCACACTGTGAAATAGCCTTAATTGGCGGGCATACCCAATACTTATAAGCAAAGGGGGGAGGGGGGGGGGGGTTGGGGCAGACACCTGTGAGATTCCCTGTCAAATGACGTAATCTGACTTAACGAACAAATCAAACGAACGAATCGCGAATCGTGAACGGAACTGAAAAAACTGATTCCCGGAAAAGAATCATTTTGCCCATCCCTACTTTGAATAGTGTGAGCAGCAAGGTCAAATGTAAGAAGTATTTCCATAATCAGGGGTAAAACACCTGCTGAAAAGAGGCGCCACACATTTGTGTTTGAAATTGCCAAGGATGAATCGGGTATCAAACAACAAGGAAATGAGGTCGAACAATGTCAAGCTCTCACCTGCTGAAGAAAGGCGACAAATTTGCACATGAAGTCACCAAAGATCCAGCCAGGGAGAGGGTAGAGGGTGGCAGTGAAGGGCACACAGCACACCAGGAAGGTGATGTCTGTGGCAGCCAGGTTTGCTGTAGATTAAGAAAGACAGATGTAAAGGGTTGGTCACAAACACACTCCTGCCTCAGGTCATCCATTAATCCTCAAGGCTTGTCCCCTAACTTCAAACAGAACATTACTGTGGCATCGACTGACCATAAGATAAACATTTTCAATCAAAGATTGTGTATATGTTATCTGCTGAGTGACGTGTTGAGTTTATGTCATTTGATATGTGTTCGGGGATATCATCATTCAAGTCTTATAAAGTGTTGATTTATGTGTGGACACAGTATTATATGTCTAACCATGTCTCCAGTTTAAACTCAAAATAAATATTCCAGCTTCAAGGCCACCACCTGGCAGAGTCTTTTATCGGTGTAATGTGTGATTCATAAGATTTCTGGCGAATCACATTGGAGCAATGTGATTAATGTTCACAATAAGCCAAGCATGCCTGAAGTGCTAAAGTGAGGATTTTTTGTTTGTGTCAGAGAACCTCTTCATCAAATGATTAACGGTTGTTTTTCAGATGTTTCAGAGCATCTTATTGGCTGAAGGCAGGAAAATCATTATTCATTTGTACAATATCTACATCTTTTATAGAATAACCATTTCTTCTCCACCAGATTATGAACAGCTGTGCATAGTTTATCCCAGCAGGAAGCAGAGATTGAATGGGCAATACCAATCTGATATTGTAATGTGATTTCGCACTATTAAAAAACAGGGAAATGAACGGTTTAAATCCAAGCAGGAAAAAATGACAAACTACAATTGACATAACGCTGAACAGTTCATGTTCAAGGTTATTTGTGGATGCATATATGAAGCGAGGTTTCTGAATATTAAACAGTCTTGAGTGTATAGGTGAGTGTAATACGGAAGTGACTTGGCATATTACATTATTCCAAGTAGAAATTCACATCATGTACATTGTGATTGGATGTAAGGCAGACATGCATCGACGCACAACACGCTCACACATTTCCGCACGCGCCGCACACACATACAAAAAATTGACACGAAACGTTGACGCCATCGTGTTGACTTAACCTCACTGTCGATCCCTCGGTTTCATTTGGAATTCTGTGGATGTGGCAGATATGGTTGGGGAGCTATCAGAACCCAATTTAGAAAAATCAAATCACGTTCGGCAAACGTCAGTATGCCCTGAATACCAGGTATGGGCTGGGAAACCTCCACTGGAACTGGACCTGATTGTCAGGACATCAATCTTTGTAACTTGACAACCTTTCTCGCATGTTCATTTGTTCATTTGATAGGTTCACAGGTTAATATGATTCACTCACATAATGATTTGTTCCCAGTAGCGTGTTTTTGTTATCGTCCCTCAGCATCTGAAACACCTGCAGTAAAAGACTGCATAAAAAAACGAATAATATTCTACAGGGACTGTTCAATATTATTTGGTTATTTCTTGTTTCAGACCACTCTAACCCTGCATCATGCAGATTATAATATATAGAAGGTTCTAGCAGCAAATATTATATCCTATATCAAAATCAAATGAAAAAGAGAAAAATCCTGATACATATATATATATTTTAGATATTAAGTTTTAAGCAACAAAGCAGAAGCAACCTGTCTACTCTGCAAATTGAACTTAATGCCCCAAATATTCATTTTTATTCAAATGGCGAAAGTTAAACTCATGCTTTTTTCTTGTCGAAACAACCAAACCACTCAGCCCAGGTTATTTCCATCAAGAGCATGTGGCCAGTCGCCCAGCCGCCACTCACCGATGTAGAAGTTGGTGGCGGTCCTCATCTGCCGGTGTTTGGAGATGACGTAGATGACCAGAGAGTTCCCCACCAGGCCCACCAGCATGATCAGGGAGAAGAACAGGGGCACCAGCCAGGCGTCCGTGAGGAAGGGGTGCTGCTCCCCTTCCTCCTGGCCCCCGATGCCCCCCCTTCCCTCCCTGCCCAGGGAAGAGTTCCAACGGGAGCGGTTGTCCCACGACGGACCCTCGGTGGAGTTCCACAGCTCCTCGGTGGAGGAGGTGGAGGAGAACATTGCAGATGCAGAATAGAGTGGATTCTTAATCCCGGTGGTAGTAATAGGATGAGGGTTTGGGGGGGAGGAGAGTCTTTTGCCTCTCTCTTCTACGTCAGGGGACGGCAGAGCGAGACAGGTGCACAGGAAAGTGGCCTCGCAGAATGAGTAATGAGGTAATGGACTGAGGAGATACAATGAGGAGAGACTGGAATAATCAGAGGTTTACACAATGGTAGAGATATGGCAAGCACAGAGAGAGAGAAAGTGAGATCAGAGAGAGAGAGAGAGAGAGAGGAGCGGGGGAGATGTATGGAGGAGAGTAAGGGATGATTTAGCAGAGCGGCGTAGGGGGGGGGGGGGGGTGCAACTTGAATTCATCTGAACTAACAGAAACCGACGATCAATGGAGCGGAATCAAAGGAATGTTGGAGAAGCAGGATTGGAATGAAGTGTGTGAGTGAGTGGGGGGGGTGGAGGAAGATAACAAGCTCTGAGAGCAGGGACAAAAAGGCAAGAGCAGCCTCTGCTGAGCCCCCCCAGCTGTTTTCCCCCCCTCTAACAAACACGAGGAGGAGCCATTAACCGTGTCACTGCTGCTTCCATCAGGTGGCAAGTGAGGGGTTTCCGGCGTCCCCGTCCCAAGAGCCACGCGTCAACAAAGTAACAGTGTGTCCAGCGACACGTGGACGAGAGGCCACCCATGTCACCGCCAAACACGCCGGCTCTTGCGCTCACATAGTTCTCTGTGTGTGACCTGACGAGCGAGTGAGCAGCACTGGAGAGGTGATTCCCAGAGCGTTCGGCAGACCGGTGAATGGAGTTCTCTCAGGGCAGGTTGGGGGGGGCTTTCCAGCCAAGGCTGAAACAAACCAGACTTTGTCAATATTAGTGTTTTGGCTTTCGTTTGCTTTTCTCTTCTTCTCTTTTCTTTGGTACTTTCTAGTTACCTTTTCTTGGTTGCACAATCAGGAGTCCGACTGCATTTGAGCGTGTCCGGTGGGTTAGAGTTATAATCGGTCGCTTCTCCCCCTTCCCTCAGCCATTTCCTCCCTGCAGAGTGGATAATTCCAGACCTTTAACAAGGAACTCACAGTGGTGATCTCTGCAGTGGATCCGCTGTGGAAATGCTCTTGATTCATCCTGCCTCCAGCGTCATTTGTCTCTGTCGCACCCCAGGAGAGCTGAGCTGTATCGGATCGGTTCCCTGGCTGTTTCTCAAATTGTGAAAGAACTGAGCTTAGAGCGAGGGACATGTCAATGGTTTTATAGCCGACGCTCTCTCACGCGCGCGCTCTCTCTCTCTCTCTCTCTCCCTCTCTTTTACTCTCTCTCTCTTCGCTCACTCTTTTCGCTCTCACTCTCTCTCTCTCAAACACATAACGACCAGAATGTACACGATCTGATCTGCCACTCGAATTATCTTTCAATACAAAGCTTATGTCAATCTCATAGCACACACACACGCCCCACATCTCTCTCTCTGCTCTCTTTCTCTCTCTCGCTCGCTCTCTCTCTCTCTCTCCTCTCTCTCTCTCTCTCTGCTCTCTTCTCTCTCTCTCTCTCTCTCTCTCTCTCTCTCTCTCTCTCTCTCTCTCTCTCTCTCTCTCTCTCTCTCTCTCTCTCTCTCTCTCTCTCTCTCTCTCTCTCTCTCTCCTCTCTCTCTCTCTCTCTCTCTCTCTCTCTCTCTCTCTCTCTCTCTCTCTCTCTCTCTCTCTCCCTCTCTCTCCCTCTCTCTCACACACTCTCTGTCCCTCTCATGAACGCGATCTCTCTCATTTACCAGTCTCTTTATTCCAAATCCAACTGTGAAAAGCAACGCAGATGGCATTAATGTCTCAGAAGGCATTTATTATGTGGGTTATGTTGATCCATAGCCCTACAATAAATCCATATGTACCAACCATCAAAAATTGTAGTAGTCAAATAGATATTTACGATATACTAGCACCCCTTATCAAGTAGTTGTTTCATTAGTTATTAATAATTAATACAGAATCACCATAACCAGTGCATAAGGTGCATGGTCCCAGGCTCACCAGTCATCAGTAGAGGCCATATAGTGTCTTTGTAACCGAGCCTTGAAAGTCCTGGACAAGATGAGAAAAGATATCATCACTGCCAAATTCGAAGCAAATATGAGATTTTAAGTTTTGCTAATTTTATTTCCTTACATTTAGATAAATTGGTCAAATGCCTAAATAACACTATCCCCCAACCTTAATAGATTTTACACTGGTGTCAACCACCCTTGTAACGTCAAAAGGCAATTGTACCATTCTCTTTATGCAAAACATATTTTACTTAAAATACCTTTTCAGTAAAAGGGATATAATTATGGAACACACTGCCAGATCTCTTGAAATTGATCCCAACTGGTACCTTCAAAAAAATACAAAATTGTGGCTAATTCAGCAACAATCATGCTTGCATACTTAGTTCTTTAACAATGTACTTTCTGTATGTCTTCTTTCTTTTATTTCATTCCAATTTTCTTTGGGAAACTTTTTAATAATGTTAATCTGTATGATTATTTTTAAACAAAGGCTCCACTAGGGACAATTGTGGTAAATTATCTTTGGCTAGAAACACTACGATGCAAACATCGGATGACTGCCTCATGCTTTCCTTAAATGAATAAATAATAAGTTACAGGTGAATAAACAGACTAATGACCTCGCCTTGGTGGACAACATTATCCTCCTCAGTGTCCTCACACCATTGCCAAAAATGTTGACATGCTTTGCCAGCAACACTCAGAAACCATAACAACGAAGCAACGAAGCAACAAAGCAACGAAGCAACGAAGCAACGAAGCAACTAAGACGCCCCTGGGTGCTGACCTTCCCTCTGCCTTCCTGTCCGGCGAGGGACAGCCAAAGAACATACAAAACATATTTTCTTTTGTGTGTTTGTGTGTCTGTGTGTGTGTGTTTAGCGTATGTTCTAGTTAGCATTCTGGACTGGCCGGACAGGACCTTTAGGACACATTAGCAGTAGGAGAGAAGTGGTGGAGGGAATGAGGATCAGTGATACGGCCTCAAAGTCCTGCAGGGGTTAAGAGGAGAGGAGCGGGGAGGAGATGAGTGAAGCAGACAGAGTGGTGAGAAGGAGACAAATGGAAAGGACATGAGAGGAGGAGAGTGAATGCAGACAGAGTGGTGAGGAGGAGACAAATGGAGAGGACATGAGAGGAGGAGAGGAGAGAGGGGGCGGGGGGACGGGGGGGGGACGGGGGGGACGGGGGGACGGGGGGCAAAGGAGACAGTGGAGGAGAGGAGCTCAAGGCAACAGGACATGGACTATTATGTTGATTGTGTAAAGTTAGATATGATAGCATAGTAATTGTCGCAAGAACGTTTTACATCTTTGTTAAGATAGCTTGAAAAATTAAGTGTTTATTTTGGTTGTTAAAAATGTCTATTTTGGGGTTTGTGTGGTTGATGACTGGTTTAAGAAGCCTCACCTGACCTGAGTTAGACTGAGGCCCAATCCCATTACTACCCCTTACCCCTTCCCCTTCCCCCTCCCCCCCCTTGTTTTGAAGGGGGAAGGGGAAGGGGAAGGGGTAGAAATGGGATTGGGCCTGATTAGACTCTGTGCCTAGGGTAGTCGCCTATGGTGCATGGGGCAGTCAATGCACCACAGGATAAACCTGCCATCATCACGCAAGCAGAGCTCTTTCATGTCAGCATTCACCACCTGCTCGGAATGCAACAGACTTCCAGTTCTGCAATTAACCTGTTTTCCTCAACTCCTCTGTGTGTCCTTAGAGCCAGGTAATGTGTGTGTGTGTGTGTGGTGTGAAATATTTTTTGTCACATAAAAAAAATTATATATATATGTATATATATATATATATATATATATATATATATATATATATATATATATAATATATATATATATATATATATAATATATATATATATATATATATATATATATATATATATATATATATCATCTTTGTGACCTCCTGGGCTCTCTGGGATTTTCCTCAGTTGATAAATACAGGACTGGACTGGTGGCTGTTTGGTTTGGAGAACATGTTCAGAGCCAATATAATGAGAACCCTGTCTTGTCAGACTTCAACTTTAAGAAGTCTTTGGACAGCCAGCTTATGATGTTGTAAAGGCAGCTAAGTCTTGCAGCTTATTTCCTGGTGTCAGAGGGTTTGGAAGACTGGTACAGCTGTGTATCATCTGTGTAGATACTGTATGTAAGGAAATGTTGTCATGACAGATGAACAATCCCGAGAGTTATGTAAGCCTACAGGAAAAAACAGGTCCTCAGATGGATCCTTGTGGTACTCCATATTTGGTCTGAGCAGTTGGTGAGGTAAAATCAATCACTCCTGTTTGCTAAATCAATGAAAAGTAGCCTGGAGCAGTTCCAGTAACACTGTTTTAGTCTATCTATAAGGATATCACTGACCTGGAGCAGCCGATGCACCGGAGCCTGCAGCTATCGGTAAATCTTTTTTGGACCCTAGGGCAGTTTCTAGTGCTTGTTATTTAGTGCTTGTAGAAGCGGGTCCAGACATTATTTGTCAATTATGACTATTGTATGGCTCAGTTTTTGTTTGCTTATATCAGGGTTCCCCAATTAGTTTTTCCCGAGGGCCAGATTTGGTCAAGCATGCCATGCCAAGGGCCGAATTGTCGTTTTTATTTTTCTAATTCACCATTTTTATGTGCAAATTTAGCTTTAATTATAATTAACTGTATTAGCGATAATGCAGGAGGGCTAGATCAATTAGGTTTAAATAGCATCCAGGAATGGTGCATCGATGAGAATGCAAGGAATGAGGAGGAGGAGGAGGAGGAGGAGACGTAGCTTGCCTCAGACTATATTATGTTCAGCCTTGTTTATTTAAATACTCATAATGTCTTTCAGTTTCTATAAAACAACAGTAAAATAAAAACACCTTGGGCCCTATTTTAACGGTCTGAAACGCAAGTGGGAAAGCGCAAAGCGCAAGTAGCTTTGTGGGCGGTTCTACGGCGCTATTGCTATTTTACAGGCGGATAAATGACACTTCCGCCGCGGCGCAAGTGTCAAGAGGGTTGGTCTGAAGCAGCCTAATTACCCGTAGGTGTGGTTTGGGCGTAACGTGCAATGAACCAATCAGAGCGTTTTCTCGCATCCCCTTTAAGAAACGATCGGCGCATGTTTCCATGCGGATTGCTATTATGATGGCGGGTTTGCCAGGCGCGACGCAATGAAAAGGTTCGCCACAGAAGATACCGATGTGCTTGTCAGAGCAGTCAAAGAACGCCGACTTGGCTTTATATGGGGATGGGAGAAACCCATCCAAAATTGCTTCCGTGAAAGCGGCTTGGGAGGAAATCGCCGTAATTGTTTCAGCAGCTGGACAAAATTATATTATATTATTATATTTATATTATTATTATAATATTAAATTATATACAAAATTAATTATGTATGGTTTGCAAAAATGGGAACTGCTGTCCGTGTAGATGAGAGAAGCAAAGTGTATGCGCGAGGGTGCACAAGCAATCCGTATGCATCGCATGCGCCATGTATGCATGCGCCCTTAAAATAGCATCTGAACAACGCGCCACTGACTTTAAACCAGGTATTTCCTGGTCAGTAGCGCAATGGTTTTCAGAAACGTCAAAATACCATTTGCGCCAGAACACGCCTTCTCCTTCCGCCGAACCGCCCCTTGGGGCGCAAGATCATTCCCTAATTTACCGGCGAGTGGCGCTGGTGGCAAAAGAACGCTCTGCGCCAGTTGTAAACTAGCAACGACACATGCGCCACTTGCGCCGGATGCAAGATAGGGCCCCTTTAGTTCTATGAAGCATAGTTAATAAATAACTACAGGCTAAACAACATATACAGTTATATAGCAAGCCTATATAAATAAATCAAACAGAGCTGCAATCTAAATACAGAAAAAAGTCATACACAAAATATATACTCAGATACTCAGGCGCAGTCGTGTAGAGTTTGTTTATTTTGCCTGAGTATCTGAGTATATATTTTGTGTATGACTTTTTTCTGTATTTTGATTGCAGCTCTGTTTGATTTATTTATAAATAAAGGAAACAAAGTAACAGGCACTTACATTGTCACTAAGTACCCTGAGTATTAACTGCTCTTAAAGACAGGCACTAAAAAAAGTCAAAGCCTTTTATACAATTACTATATAATTATACGAAGTAGTTGAAAATACCCTCTGTAAGGAGTCACACAATAAGAAAATGCTCTCTTGAAACCAAATTTCTCTTGAAAACATTCATTTATTAAAATGCCCCTGGAACATCGGCAAAATAAAAAGTCCAGCAAACAAACAGGCATACAGTGCAGCAGCCCTGAACATAAGGACTTAAATAGCAACAGCACAGTGTGTCTTCAACAGGGCATTGGATCTGGTGCCATCCATCTAAATCAATGTGTTCACGTCCACTCTCTTCCCCTCTCTATATGTCTCTCCCTTCCTCTCTAAAAGACTTAGGAAGACAGAGAGATTTTAGCTAGTTACCTTTCTGGAGTGTGACACTAGTGAAGTTGAAAACGCGCGAAGCACGTCATTACGTATGCACGCAGTAACGTCAACGGTCAAATGGACGGTGTGGGCTGAGGGCAAAATATATGCAGTGGCAATCAAAATATATATACATATTTTTTTTGGATAACATGTGAATCCGCTGGGTCAGCGCGGGCCGGACACATGGCTCTCGCGGGCCGGATTTCACTGGCTCGCGGGCCGCTAACTGTTCACTGGCTTATGTGAACGATAATTCCTTGTTTGTTCTGGTGTGTTCAATGTGTATAATATACAGTGCTCAACATTAAATATATATTTTTAATAATCTAAATACATACATAAATTCATTACAGCCAAACCTTGCAACGCATTGTTGTGGTTGCCCTACCTAGCAATCTTCTGGCTTGTATTTCAGGAAATTGGCAATTTGCCAAATGTATATGTTTTCCCCTCACTTATCAATAATTGAGAGCATGAACTGCTTTATTCCCTGTGTTCTGCTGTCTTCCTCCCTGGGAACAGAGCAGGGCTGGGGGGATGTGCGACAGAATGTCCTATTAGCCCCCCAGTGGTCCATAGGACAATGTATCCAGGTGTCTTCCCTGCATTGCCTTTGAGATTGCCGATCAGTGAAGGGGCTCTACTGCACAAAGGGGAAAGTGGAAACCAATAGCTTTCCATTACTATTTTTGCAGACACGTTTAAACAAAGTGGTTTACAGTGAAAAGGCATTTTAGATTTCAATTTTCTCAGGTACATTTCATTAACGAGCAGATAGGGGTTTAAGCACCTTACCTTAAGGAGGGCTACACTATGCTTTCCTGCCACACTGGGAAATTCAACGCAGTGCCTTGTTTCTTAAGTGAGAAAGGTTGGTAAACAATTAGGTTTGTTCTTTCATGTAGGCTCTATTGTCATTTTTTCCGACGCATTTCATGCTCCTAGGGCTACACATTCAGGCAAAATGTTTCATAGGAGGAATTCTCGTGAGAGGTACAAATGCAAAACTGAAAATTGCTACATATCTGTGTAACAACAAATTACAATTTTCCTTGACTTTGTGGGCGGACGGAAGATGGAAGACAAGATTTGGATGTAGGCTTCACCAAGGGGTTATTTAAAGTTACTTAAAGCGTGATTCAGACCACCCCCGTACTGTTTTAGTCTAGCAACGTCACATGGCCTATAATATGAATAAGGGGGAATTCTGCTCAGCATCTCTTTTTTATTACTAGAAATGTTGCTAAGATACAGGCTGCTGAACTCCATGCCGGCTTAATGCATTTTGCTTCATCATTTAGTTGTATCATTCCAGCAAGGAGCGATGGTAGGAGCAAATGTCACAGAATAAATCTGACATTTGCAGTGCAAGAAAACTAAATCAATGAACCCAATCTCAGTCCAATCTGAACAAAAACATTTTTATTGTGTTGACAAATCCCCTCCTCTAGACAATGCCACTTCAGACACATTGTTCAAGACGTTCAATATTAGTAATGCAGGCAAGCCTGTCCCTCTGATTAGTTTCCATTCTCTGCCTTTCCACAAGATGTCCCACAAGATGACTATCCTCCCAGCGTCACTGGTTCTACCAGGCCTAAAATAAAAAACTGTTTGGTTCCAGTTTCCGACCGACCCTGTCAATTTATGTGCGACCCAAATTATTTTATGAGCTTGGGGAAAAATAAAAAAATGGATGGATGCAAACTATAATTACGTTTTTGTACAGCACCTCTTTACTCTGTACATGGATGAGCGCATTCTCTCGTTTTTAAATGAAAACAACCTACCTATCATTCACTGCCGCTGGAAAAAATAAAATAAAAAAATAAAATAAATTCCCTACCTACCCATGACCTCAACTGACAACCAACAGGAACCAAACTTTTTTTTTTTTTAGGCACCTCTCTAATCTGCCATCACTTCACAGCGGAGCTTCCTTGTAAATCTTCCCACCTGAACCTCTTTCCTTCATTTAGTCTCTCCCATATGTGCCAGTTCACTCCCGTTCTTCACTCGTCGGTTCGTTATAATTGTCACGTCCCTTTGACATTGTATTTCTCTTTTTTTTCTTTTCTATGCAAGGTTGTGGAACTGAGATTCAGCGTTTTCTTGTTGAAGCCGTTTTGTTAAATTTTCCCCAGTTCTCGTGTGCGATTGGGTCTCATGTCTCATGTCCCTGCTGCCCTGCTAGCACTCATCGGGACAGAACATGGGAAATGCAAGATTATTCAAACTCAACGCTGTTTAATGTGCTTTGCCAAGAAAGAAAGCACATGTAGAAACATAAAGAAGCAATAAAAAAAATGAAATATATAATAACAAATAATTAAGAGTGAGTGTGTTGTGTGTGTGTGTGTGTGTGTGTGTGTGTGTGTGTGTGTGTGTGTGTGTGTGTGTGTGTGTGTGTGTGTGTGAGTGTGTGTGTGTGTATGTGTGTGTGTGTGTGGTGTGTGCGTGTGTGTGTGTGTGTGTGTGTGTGTGTGTGTGTGTGTGTGTGTGTGTGTGTGTGTGTGTGTGTGTGTGTGTGTGTGTGTGTGTGTGTGTGTGTGTGTGTGTGTGTGTGTGTGAGTGTGTATATACATAATTAATATAGCCTTGTAACATGCAGACAGTTTGAATTAAAGGCTTTGACAAAAAAATGTTTTGAGCCCTGATTTAAAAAAATGAAGTTTACTTATTATGTCCTGGAAGTTTGTTCCAGATCTGTGGCGCACAGATCTTAAGAAAGCCACATGTAGGCTGAGCATGTGGTCAATATTAACACTTACATTCTGGGTTTACATTTCTACTCTTTATTTTCTGTATATCCTTTTTGTAGATTCCTGCATATTTTTTTTTTTCCATATGGGTTTAATGGAGAGTACCTTATTTGTTGCATATTTATTCTGGTATTCCTTGAATGACTCCTCCATCATTTGTAGTGTATGTCACGTACCCTGTTGATCAACAATTCAGACCACTAGGGACAATCTTAAGTTGTTTTGGGTTTGTTTTTGATACGTGGAAGAGGAATTTGATTACTGTGGTTGTGGGTATGGATGTGGGCCATTCAGGTGCATATAACACCAATAACCTTTCAATCAAACGAAAGTCGAATAAAGTAATATATCAACAGCATTAACAGTTAGATGTTGTTTTTGTTGCTCCAGTAGGTTTTACAGATGAGTAGAGAGGAGAAAACTTGGAAGCTCTGCAAACTTCTACCCTGCAACTGTGGGGTGAAATCCAAAATGCCTTTTCCATTGCTGTTAACCTGTTTTAGGCTTTAATGTGTTTATAAATTAACACAGGGGGCTTGGAGCATGAGTATGATGTGTCCTTTGATATGTCCTTTGATATGTCATCTGGGCTATGATGACGCATCATCTGTGAAAAAGAGACAACCCCCACAAGGCAGCTTTTCAGCTCCAAAGAGAGACTGACAAGAGAACAGCGAAGGAGACAACGACTCTGACACGTAAGAACTGAACCCTTTAAAAGGGTTTTCATTTTCCATTAATGTGAGGGGATATATGTGTTTGAACATCAGCCTGATAGACAGGACAATCCAACCCTTCTTATCTGAAGAGTTTTAATATTTTTCCAATATTTTTGCAGTCGTGATTGTATTGAATGTGTGGAAGTAATTCTAATATAACATGATCGGACACCTATAGGATAAACACCATCAACCCAGGCCTCAGCCCGCAATTGGACTTACTTATAATAGATTTGGGTGGAGCTAGAATGAGTACAAATCCCCAATAGGGGTACAACTCACAATTAGATAACATTTAAGTACATAACATCAACAGTTAGCAAACTACTAATGGAGGGGTTAATTAGTTCCGTCGCGGATGCTTAACTCTTTTTGTTATGTTTTCTAATTTTAACATTTGCGTGCAATAGAAAGTCTTCATTTGTACAATTACAAGACTGACCCCTCGTTATGTTGACCTCTTCTCGGCTCTAGGTTTGTTATATTTAATAATGGTGAATTCTTGTTCCCTTATTGGTAAGTGTTTCCAGTTAAAGGACTCACAGAATCACACTATAGGCTATCCACAGTCTTTACCCCACAATCTACGCCAAATGGTGCACATCCATGACAACAACAACAATCATTCAGTGTCTGCTGCTGATGATCAATGTTAAACCCAATGTTTCCTCTGCACATTGCGGCTAGCCTCTGCCAATACCAGTACTCCAAGAGCAAGGACAGATCAACACTGCCTGTTTGTTTCAGTCATACACCATTAGCAGGTTAAGGGCTGGGGTAGGTGAGAAATATAGTTATAATTAATAATACCGGTAACTCTATTTCTCCATGTTTCTGTAACGTTTTTTTTCCCCCTCAAATTCTGTAAAAGTTATACTGCAGCCTATACCGTAAGTTGAAAACTCTTGAAATTTTCAGGTATGGTTACCAATAACCCCCACTACCCTTAAACACAAATTGGTGGTACTGCAGCCAAAGGCGGCGCTATTGCAGAAAAAACATTAATTAGGCTTAATTCTCGTCCCCAGATTGACCTGGACTCGAATTCTTTCAGAATATTAATCTCTAGAATCAGACGCATTTATAAAACCCGGGTCTTATGCCCTAAAATATTTTTGCTTTTGCCACATTTCATATTAAAGCTAAACATGATAAAAAGATTCACAGGCTACAAAAATAATCAAAAAATCACCAAAATCGACACATAAAATCTTTACAACAAGCCTCACAAAAGTGATTGAACAGAATTTGTGTTTATTTAGTTCCATTTGAGAAATATTGGCCAATAAAGTTGGAGCAGTTAGCCCATTTTTCTTATATGACCATTTTGTTATTGTATAAAAAAAACATCGACTATTATTAGGTGGATACCAATACACCCCACTACCATAAACCCAAATTATGGTGCGACACCCAAAGGTGGTGCTATTTAAAAGAAATATGAACTAGCCTTATTCCTCCTTACGAGATTGACCCGGACTCAAAATTCTTTCATCATATTAATCTCTAAAATCAGATGCATCTTTTTCACCCTGGTCTTCTGCTCTAAAAATGCTCTTTTCCCACAATTTCATAGAAAAGCCAAACGTCCACAGTCTCAACCCATTTTGCCTAAATGACCATTTTGTTATTGTATAACTACCATATGGCTATCATTAGGTGGATATCATTAACAATGCAAATTTCCAGATCTGTACTCAGCCCTTAATTCTCTTGTGAAATGTGTGCTTGGAGTTTTCTTGATGTTGTATGCTTATCAATAGACATTTTCAACATGTGAATGAGGCTTCATGGTTAAGGCTTCAGCAATGCCAGTGGCTCAATGGGGTAATACCTTGTACTTGTGATCCTTAGGTTGAGTGTTCAAATCCCTGCTAGAGCATTATGAACAAGCTGAACAAGACATTCTGTCACTGCCACCCATTTATGAAACACAACATTGAACAGCACCTGAAATTCATCAGGCCATCCACATTCCGGTTCATTCGTTTCCAAGAATCTGACTGCCAAGAAACAGTATGGCATTAAGGGGAACTTCTTTGTTAACCATTTTTCCTTCATAATGAACTCTGTCTTATTAATATTTCTTCCGTTCGTGTTCTTGACAACAAATGTTTAATTTCCCCAGAATTTCAAAGACTTTTCATGCATTTGCTTTTAAGATGTATTTGTATTTGCATTCATGTATTTGCTTAATTCATTTGAGAAATGTTTACTTGGAGTTTTCTGGATGTTGCGTGCTTATCAATTGACATTTTCACCATGTGAATGAGGCTACATTTTATGTTTGTCAGTGGCTCAATGGGATAATGCCTTCTACTGGTGATCCTTATAGTTTCAGAGTTCGATCCCGATTAGACAATTATGAACATGCTGAACATGACATTCGGCCATTGCTCTGCAGCCCAGTCACCAGAAACCTGAGGTTTCTGTATGGAACATCAACATCTTTCCTTCACAATTATGTCCTTAATATACTGTATCTTCCATTAGTGTGTTCTTGACTTTCCATTTTGCTCGGACCCCGTTACTGTAATCAACCCTTGCGGTTATATTTATGTATAACCGCAATGTTTATTTATTATTCTTATTATTATTAGATACATACTGTAAATCCCAATACGCCAACATCACATTGATTTACATTAATAACTTCAGTCTAGCATATCACTTCATGATGGCTTAATATTCTACAATCTAGAGTATGCTGTACTTCCCAAGGAAAATCGTATTTTCCTTGGAAACTTGGGACAATTAAAACCTTAATTAAGAGCTGATTCAGTTAGGACCTATTATACCTGAGCAGAGGCTGTGAACATTTTAATCACAGCGACTGGTGCTCTAGTGGAAAATTAAATACAACTTTGTGACCATACTTATAAGCATCCAATTCAAGGAGAAAGAACGTGCACACGGTTAGAACATCAATGCTTTTTTCATGCAAAACTCAATGTACTTTTCTAAAGATGACTGATTTTTAAAGATGTGGGAAGAGGAACAATTATATTCCCTGGTAGAGGGGAGCCTCTCTAGCATCCACAAACAGAATTAGAAACCTAACATCTTTGAATGAATGCTGATTAGGACAACATCAGAGATGGAAGGAGGGACATTGGACCGAGAAAGAAGGGACTTATTCACGGATATGAAGAGAGAACCATAGGGAAAGATCATGATAGCTGTGTGTACACAGTAGCTAACAGCGAAGGACAATGGCTCTTATTTTGGCTGAAGTTTATCTTTGAAATTAGGATAAAGCATACCCAGTGGGATAAGGATATAGTTGGTTGGTAAAAGAAGCAAAAGGTTTTCAGTCCAAAATGATTGACTGAATGAATGAAAATACTACCCAGAATAAAATGGATTATAAAAAAAAATGAACTGAGAATAGAAGTTAAAGAACCAAAGAAGTAACAACAGTGTGGGTTAAATAGACTCTTGGCACTTGATGGAATCCCTTGTACTAAATTAGAGTGTCTGGTTAATTCCCTTAAACTCACTACTACCTTTTTCTACATTTAATCACAGACATTTACTTTTTAGTGTGTGTGTGTGTGTGTGTGTGTGTGTGTGTGTGTGTGTGTGTGTGTGTGTGTGTGTGTGTGTGTGTGTGTGTGTGTGTGTGTGTTTGTGTGTGTGTGTGTGTGTGTGTGTGTGTGTGTGTGTGTGTGTGTGTGTGTGTGTGGTGTGGTGTGTGTGTGTGTGTGTGTGTGTGTGTGTGTGTGTGTGTGTGTGTGTGTGTGTGTGTTTGTCCGGGTGTGTGCACATGTGTGAGTGTGTGTGTTGTGTGTGTGTGTGTGTTTTAGGTTGGGGCATATGAAGGAGATGGTGATTAACAGCCTAATGACTAAGTAGCTGATATGGACAATATTGTTTTGGCTGTTGAGGAATTTGTAAACTGTAAGTCTTCACATATACTAACTTTAATTGGCTAATTTGCAGCGCTATATTTCTAATAGCTTTTCTTACCTCAGAGGTAATAGTCATTAAGGGGCTAGCAATGTAGGCCTATGTGCATAGAGGAGTTTGAGAGTCTTGGTTCGCGCATGCTCACATTATATGATACCAGTTTAGATATAACCTTTGATACAAAATATGTATGGGTGAATACACTCATTGACTCTGATGCCCTCGAAATATGCACATATAGTTGAACATATAATGAGGAAAGGTTATGTAAAGCAGTTGACATTCCTGTGAATGCTCTTTCCTTAGAATCAAATCCATTGCTTGCTTTTTGCTCGCATTATGTCCTCCATAACTAAAATGAACCGCTGGTGAATAAAACATTCCCTTCGACTGTTAATTGTGGCCATATTTCAATGCCACAGGCAAATCAATGAAGCTCACCTTTTAAATATTTCAGATAAGAATGGATTGGAAATTTTTGACTAATATATTTTCCAAAATGTTCTTTTGGATATTATGAATCAATAAAAAATATATATAAAGTGTAAATATAGTACATCGAATTATAAAAAAAGACATGTGTATATATATGTAGACATGTGGATTGTATAAATATATAAATTAGAAAAAAATATTGTATTTTAAATTGTATATGTATGGATTGTAAATATCAAATATAGTGTCGTAAATAAAGAAAATTGTAAATAGTTAGATATATAAAAAGATGAGGAACACAGGAAGTCAATTTATTAAATATTTATTGTGCTTTTCTTTTTGTTTTGTATTTTTCACATGTTTGATTTGTATTTGAATGTCTGAAATAAATTCAATCAATAGTTCCAGTTGTATCTCAGTCTGGATTCAATAAGAAGTGACGGATCAGGTAAGTAAAGTAAACTGCGCAGGCACGGCGGCCTCAATAAAAGTCAACAGCAAATATATTTTGTCTTGTTTCTTGTTTGTTCGTTTTTTTCGCTTAGCTGTTCCACCGTTACAACCATTCGCCGTTGCTCCATGTTTACATCACAGTCCCTTGTTCATGACTTCACAGAGAAGCTCTGGCTTAGGGCCCCCCCGAGCCTTTGGGGCCCTGGGCATGGGCCCGGTTTGCCCGTGCGGTAATCCACCCTTGATAACGCGTTAGTTCAAAGCGAGATTTCAGTGACAGCCAGACAGTCATGCAAGAGCTGTTTCACATCTATTCGTTGCACATTTTTACGTTCAGTCTTGTACAGTTCAAGGGCGACATCGTGCGGTCATGAATGTAGCTGCATATTTTAAATGGTGTAAATCTAATTTCACATGTCAGCATTTTTAGTAAATGTATAGCCTTTGATAAAAAATAGCCTACAATCTAAGCTGCTTCTTTAAACTAAGCAGTTGTATATTGACGCTCTGCCAATCAGGGTAACATTAAGGAGCGACGCATTCACGTGGCTTCCGTAGCCTGTCTCCGATGCGTCACGACTCCGGTCACGTGCTACTCTCCAGCCTCGATCAGGTGACCCGCGCCAGCTTCCTCTTTCGATGCTACAACACTCTTTTTTCTACCCCTTCCGAATACCCTTTAGCGCCTTCTATTTAAGCTGCTGGTGTGTTTTTGACGTACGTTGTAAACATTTAACCAAAGGTATCCTGCCAGAACATCTAAACCGTCGCCGGGTCGATGCTCGTGGAGTGGATGATGAACGGACACGCTATTCTCTACACCGGGGTCACTTTGGCCTTCTGGAGCACTATACTCGGAGTCGGTAAGGACTCGTTTATTCTTGAAATGTGCATGGATTGCGACTTTGAAGCAACATAATGTTAGGTTGTGTTCACACCTCACGTTTTCACGGTTTGACATGTCTGTCAGGATCTGTAGTCAGAGCTGCTGCTAACGTGATGAAGGGAACCGTCTAACTCCGGGAAAATAGAGTCAAGGATAATTCCATTGCAGACTCGTAGGATAATTATTGATCCATGTGTCATTGATTTAATACGGCACTGGGAGGGCTTGCTTTAAATTGTTCTGCATGAAAGTCCAACCGTGTAATAATGATCGGTTACTGCAACTGGAGCAGGTGTTCTCTGCCTGCATAGGATGGCTTGCGTGCTAGGTTTTGGTTTGCCTTGCCTTTAATCCAACAAATTAACGTGTTCATACTGGTTTAAACTGTTTGGACGCTAATATGTCTCTGAGATGCAATGCTGAGACCATGACACCATCTATCAAGCAATCATTGAGGTAGTGCCTTGCCAAGGCGAACCTGTCAAAGCTAGCAGCCTTAAGCCGTGTTAGCTTGTTTGTTAGCACCACCGCCTGCAGGGAGGAACTAGATGTGGTCATCACATGACAAGAACGGGAACTATCACACAGGCTGTCGGTATTCCTGCATATATGTTACCATTCTTTAATGTGGTCCTTCCTGATTTATCACCTGTCGTACATTAGCCTCTTAAAGTCTAATTTGATTGAATACAATGTATTGATTCGTATAGGCTTGGGGTTTGGAAGTGTGTATGGAAGTGTTCACGTAGCTCACAGAATCAAGTCACATGAGATGCGCGCTACAAGGTTGGATTCATTGTAGAACTATATGCTGAGCTGTCTTTTTTCTAATTTGTATATATTTAAAATCTTTTAGGTATCTGTTATACCATCTTTGACCTTGGATTCCGTTTTGATGTCGCATGGTAAGAACTGTTAATTTATTATTAAATTTGTTTTTCAGATACAACATCAACTGTCATATTTCAATCAACAAGTGCCATGTGTTTGTCTATTGGATCTTTTTCTATTCTAGGTTCCTTACAGAGACGTCCCCTTTTATGTGGGCAAACCTGGGTATTGGCCTCGCCATCTCCCTCTCTGTAGTAGGAGCAGCCTGGTGAGAAGCTCATTTGTTCACACTCTATGTGCCAAATGTTTGGCCATCACTACCCCTCCGTCCAACTGTTCCAGCTCACTTCTCCATCTTAGTTCTGTAATGGAATTGTCATGTGCTACAATTCCCACCTTGCAAACTTACTGATTAACTAACTTCCTCAATTGTGAACCAACAAGACAAACGGGACCATATGAAGTATGATGTATTGCAGAATTAATTTCGAAATGATAAATGTTTTTGGGGTTTCCCAGGGGAATCTACATAACTGGATCCAGCATCATTGGGGGTGGTGTCAAGGCGCCACGAATCAAAACCAAGAACCTGGTCAGGTATGCCCTTTTAAATGTAACGGTTTATTGTGACTTTGGGAAGGAAGCACACGGAAGATTGGATGATGATAATCTATGAGGCTTAAAGTGTAAAGGAAAGTGTCTAACTCTGGACATTAAGGGAGAATGTACCATCGCTGCAACCTTTCGTATTTTACCCACCATCGATAATTTTCACAATTTGGTCAGGAAGTCAAAATGGGTTCTCATTTATTTCAGCATCATCTTTTGTGAGGCAGTGGCCATCTATGGAATTATAATGGCCATCGTCATCAGCAACATGGCTGAGGTGAGCAGTATGGCCAAATGGGAAATGATGAGTCTGTGTGCAGATTTATTTTGGTCATCTCATAGTGTAAATCAACAACAAGAAGCTAGTCTCTGCTCTTTTGCAGAACTTCACCGGAACCACTCCAGAAACCATCGGTGCAAGGAATTACCAAGCGGGTGAGAGAACATGCATGAGGCTTCAGATCATGCTTGATTCTAACTAATAGTCATTTCATTCAAAGCCAATGTTGTTGTTTTTTACCTCACACACACACTATACCACCTTTTATTTAACTCCTGCTGAACCATTGTAACCCATTTGAATCCTAGGATACTCTATGTTTGGTGCTGGGCTGACCGTGGGCTTCTCCAATCTCTTCTGTGGCATCTGTGTTGGCATCGTGGGCAGCGGGGCAGCCCTGGCTGATGCCCAGAACGCTAACCTCTTCGTCAAAATCCTCATTGTGGAAATCTTTGGCAGCGCCATCGGCCTGTTCGGCGTCATTGTAGCCATTCTGCAGGTAAATGATAACGACACTTGCAGTGTCGACATTTTCTCATTTGCAGCCTCTAGTGACTTGAGTTGTAGCAACAGTAACAGCTATATCATTTTCAGACGAGTTACTTTCAATTTTAGTCTGCAATATGAACCACAATATAACGGTACTTGGATTATATTGGTTCCCTGTATGGATTGACTAAGTAGCTGCTATAGAAGCATTACATAGATCAGGTTCAAGTGCAACTATTAGTCATTAGGGTCAAGCACATGATTAGCATGTAAGTATCTCTTAGGTTTGTTTTATGAAAATAAGAGTTTCATAATGAAATTAAGGCAGAATAAAATTAACACAAAGTGGGAAGTTTGTCAACGCTTCAATTCTATTTTTATCCATTCATCTGAAAACCTTTTTATATTGTCTCGGCTCCAATCATTGTATCCCTCATTTGATCCTTTTGTGTATTATTTTTGAGCCCTACCAAATGATAGACTACTCCCCACATAGACATAAAAACATATTAATCAAATGAGGCTTGCTGAGCAGTTGCATTAGGTTTTATCCTATGGTTTAGCCGAGCTATTGAAGAAGGACCAATCATTGTGTACAGTTTCTGCTAACCCTTAAAATTGTTACAATTTGTCTTCCAGACATCGAAAGTAAAGATGGGAGATTAAGAAGATGCATTCACAGAGAGAAGATGTAATGAAGACACTGCTGGAAAATATCATACATTATTGTGTAAATATATCGTAAATTATTTAAATGTATTTTTCTTATCTGTGATTGTTTTCAACCGTCATTTGCTGAGGAGTAGCATATGCGCCCTCTGGTCTGAGAACAGCTGTTGATAGGTATACTGGAAAGATTGAAATCTGAAGAAGCGGCATAGTTTACAAAGTGAAAATGATTTAGTTTGACTATAATATTTAATTTGCTGATATGCACATTTGTTACCTGAACCTAGCCAAATTACTCATCAGTTAACTTTCTTTTAATCAAATTCAATCTATGCATTGAATAGGGTATACAACAGTAGCCAATTTCTTTTGATACCTACTGTAGTAACATGTGATCATCATTTGACATGGCTCCATCTCTTAAGTCAACTCCGCTTTCAATAAAAGAAACACATTGGGGAAATTGACTTCATATTCATAGCTTTATTTTACTACTTTGGTAAATAGGCACTCTTCCCAGATGACGGTTAAAAATAATAATTTGGAAATGTGCTTGTATGTGTGTGTGTGTGTGTACATTGTTATTATTTTCTCCCTGTGAAGCATGAGTATGTTTTTTGCATTATGTGTAGTACTGTTGAATAGTATGGGTGATTGTTCTGGTCCTTTTTTTGTTTTTGGTTGCAGTTTAATACTCAAGTGATCCTTAAACAAAAGAAAGTGGGCCAGATTCAGTATTTTCTCAAGCCTCTTGATAGAAGTTAAGCAGAATCATTGAATAGAATAAAGAGTATTAATCCCCTTCGGTGGGTGAGGCAGAGAAATAGACCCTCAAATGCTGAAGACAAAAGGCTCTCCAACCTTTAAAACGTCCATAACCACGTTTGATTTCCCTTCAGCTGTTAGGATCGACTTGTTCTATTTCAATTGCGTCTGCTGACGAGAAGCATACTTTTTTTTTTTTTTTTTTTTTTTTTAAATGAGATTAACAAGTGATTTATGCGAAAAGATTGTAATGAAGTGGCTTTACATGGATGAACTAAACAAAACTTGTGTAAGAAAGTCATTGCCGCATCCATTGCAATTGTATTTGAGAGATCTAGTCAGACTTTAGTAGTCAAACTTCTGAAGCCATCTTTTGGCGTTTCCATCTAGAAGCAAACCATATTCATAGCGCAATCATAGATTTTCTCATGTGCCCCATGGTAATCTAAGGTACCGTCCATCTGGGTAATCATTTGAAGCTCCTTTCTAGTGTGAAGGGGTTCGATCTCAATCGCAGTATCTATAATTTTTAACATTATTACACATCTAATGTCTTCTAGTGTCTGCCATCCAAGTCCCTTTGTAAATGTTGGCCCAGTTTAGGGTCCAGGGTCCCTCGAAGGATCAAAACACTAAATTTCAAGTCGCTTGAGGCAACATTTAGTTTCTTTCCCACCTTCGTCCAGATATTTTTTTTTTTTCATGTTGTATGCAAGTTTGTCCTGAAAGCATTCCTTCTAGTTGCCACTTACTCCACTTGTCAATAATAAGTAATAAGTAACAAGTAAGAGGGCACAAAATTCCAGAAAATAAAAATTCAACTTGTAGCCTACTTGGCTTTCCGAGAAGTGTTAAAGCAGTGAGGTTTTCCTCTGGAATTTTGAATGTTTGCAACTTTGATCGGAAACATTTTTAGGAAACCCGGCGCAATATGCAGCCCAATATTTTGGTGGTTGTAATTGGTTCCATTTGTACAGTCAATGTTCATGTGGTGGTTCAAAAATATGAAAAAGAAACGTATAGTTTTGACTTGATGTGTGATGGAAATCCTCAATCTCCCTAAGTGTCCATGATAATAAAAGTTATAAAGAAAAATATGACTGAATTTCTTTTTTTATTCGGAAAGTGGTTTACTTTGTGTATATTACAACGTTTATGTATATTTTTACAGTTGACTACGTTTTAAAGGCTTGTCCATATGTTGTTTTCTCCGGTAAGTGCTCTGATGGACTTATTCCTAAGGAACAATATCCTTAATTAAATCGTATATCCCTTTAATTTATGATGTGTCTTTTATTTCCACTAGATGGCGTAGAACAACTCTACATCTAGTACTCCGATGCTATGCCATCTATACTAGCATTGACGGACTAAAATAGCCCACCGCCAGCATCTGTGCGGATGTACAGTATGATGCGGGACGTGTAGACTGGAGTACAGCACTATTCTAATTAAGATCTAAGTCTAGTCTAATAATTGCATCTCTTAAAAGCTACACTATACTGGACTTTTTATTGTCACTCAATCATTTGTCTATATTTTCTAATATGTTCTATTCGAAATAGATGTATTACATGGAAATAAACATTTGTTAAAGCATATTTATTTATCTATCTATTCATATGTAACTTTTAAGGTTATTTCATCTCTATTTTGGACAGCGATGTGACTGAACCGGTATATTGTCTGGTTTGTTTCAAGTCTATTAGTTAATCTGGTTATGGTTATATTGTGGAATGGATGGTGGGCTGGCCATCCTATTAGTTTTCTAGCCCTGTCTGGCTCCCCTTGCGTTGGAGAGAATAAGGCGCATTTGGACCATTAGTGCTTCCGTAGGCAGCAGGGGAGAAAGGGACCTGCTTACTGCCACTGCCTCAGAGCATCCTTTTTATGCCTTCATATCAACAACAAAAACAAAATAGGATGACGGAAGAATCAAGGGGATATCTTCTACAGTCCTGGTTCGCTGGAGAATAAGATTATCTTTTATTTTAGTAATTTCTGCGACCGTTGTGGAACCAACACGAGGCTTTATTGGTATTTTTCTTTCATATAAAACATCCGGCAAAAAGGCAATCTATGAAGATGGATAAAAACAGTATTCTTTAGCATGATAAATTGTGCTACGATACGTCTCATGTTGTGTTTTCACAGTGTCCTTGGCGATGAATGCAACAGAATTTCAACAATATTAATTCAGAGGATGCAATTTGAGAGATTATTTAAGCGAATGTATCACCCTAACTAAGAGCAGGCTACTCCGTAAAAGAAGACCCAGGCACAAAATACGGTTCGGTTAATAACATCAAGGTAAGTGTACTGTTTATTCTGCCTTAGTTTAGCTACAGTCCATT
>OLKM01000678.1:65000-97500 GCA_900291075.1 Melanogrammus aeglefinus
CCGCTGGGTTGGTGGCGCGTTTTGTTCTTCCTGCCCTCTCAGCCGGCCATCCCTTGGCCTCTTGTGTCTGGTATATCCGCCGTTGCTCTCCCCACGCGGCGCGACAACAGAGCACCACTCTGTAAACGGCCCCCTCTGAACTCTCCCAGTTAATCAGCGCCCAAAAGGTTGGCGCCGAATGGAGCCGGCCATTCGCTCACGCAGCGGTGCGTTCCAGGCCGCCAATGCCTCAGCCCTGACCCCTCGCCACTGCGACGCTCCTACGCTGTAAGAGGAAGAGGAACAAAGGCACAGGATGTAGTAAAAAAGGTTCTAGGAGTGGGGCTGAGGCAAGGCTCTGCAATAGGCAGCACACTGTTGCACTGGTAGGGCCTTTTATTATTCATATTGTTTTTTGTTGTGTACTGGCTATTCCCCGTTTATAGTTTATGCTCCACTGCTAGATATATGTCGACTGCCGGTCTTTGACGGAAAGACAAGTTACTGACTCAGGGTTCAAAATGCAGAATCTAAATGGTTTTGTATCTTCTGGACTTGTTTTATGCTACACTGAGCATTGCTGTTGTGTATACATATTGTAATAACTGCCAAAACACGTGTTTTTTCTGCTCAAGATGGAAATTCAGGGCCCTTATTAAATTGTACAAAAAGTACAATGGTGCAATGATGCTCCTTATACATTGTGTTGTGCTACTCATTCTGTTGTTGCCGCTGGCAAGAGAATTCAAGCAAAGAAAAACAAGAAGTCTCCATTTTAAGACGTGCCCAAGTCCCAGGAGCCCACAGTCTATCTAATGCTTTTGCTATCTGTTTCTTCTATTTTCATCTTTCACACTTCTCACCTTATTGAGCACGGCCTGTCATGGTTCTGGATGACTTTCAGCTGTCCAAAACAATATCCTGACTTTTTTTGGGGGGGGGGGGGGGAATCAAAGCTGATAGCTGTCGTTAAATTACCAGTGTTTTACATTGGAGAATGAGTCACTGTGACTAGGCTATCATAGGTACTGAGGCTGGCTGTGATGAAGGGCCTGGCACAATGAAGAATCTGTTAATTATTATATTGATGTTCTGTCCCTGATGATAGCCCAGATTTTATTGAATGGGTAACAATTTATGATTTAATCAAAAAAATCGATCGATGTCATTGATTAATGCAGAGTAGAGAAAAATAGGCCTTTAATTGCCCAGCCAGCGCCATATTGTGAGATGTCTAAGGTTTTTTCTTTCTAAATTATAGATTTTATTTCTCTCATGTCAACTATGCATGATATTGGCCTATCACAGATAACACATCTGTGTTATCACATAAAGGTATTGGCGTATGTTTGCCGATTTGAAAACTTTAGAAATGGTGACAATAGATGTAATTACCGCTTTATAAATCCTCTGCTGTGGTGGTTGAACCTCTAAATGCTCTAACTGAGTACATCCACGTAAAGACCATCAGTTTAAAATCATGTTCTGTGTGAGGGTTACCTGCTGAAATCATGAGCACCATAGCGTTCTTTTAGCTCGTGATTTTAATGTCATTTTGTTGTGGCCCGAAGCATTGCTGAAGGGTGAGCAGCAAATCCCCAGGATCTACTCCACCCCCAGGATATATCAAATAAATATATAAATATAATAACGTCTGATGGATATATAATTTGAATCTCGGTATCATAATTTTTATACTTCTTAATATCAGTATTGGCATCGGCCCCTAAAATCCAGTATTTGTCGGGCTCTGGTGTTGACAATGTTTACACACTTTGATTCTGATAAGACCAAAAGAAATATCACCCAGTGCTACTATATGCTCTTAAACCACTTTTTGTAGGCCATGGCAGTATATGAGACTAATCTCTTCCGCTTTGTATCACAATATCTAGCATCAGGTCCCTGCAGCTTGGTGATATGACCTAAATCCTCAATATCTACATTCTAATGTCTTGGGATGCCCTCTCTTTCACTCGCTTGTGCTCTCTCTCTCTCTCCCTCTATCTCAAGATGGACTGGATGGCTGAGAGGGAAGGCAGATATTATTATCATTATTACCATTATCGTTATTATTATTATCATTATAGCCAGTCTCACTTTTTCCCAGTTTATATAAATGGCATCAGAATATATTACTATATTTTTCAATATTTCTGTTGAATGGAGATAATCTTTCTTGGAATCCTTAACCTAGCTCGTACTGTCACATTTATTTTGGTAGGTGGAATATTGTACAGAACATGAAATGTTTGAGTGAAGCTGTATTTTAATTCAAGAGGAAAAAAACCAAACAAATGTTATTTCTGATGACATCAATTAGGGCTGCACGATTATGGAAAGAAATCATAATCACGGTTATTTTGGTCAAGATTGAAATCACGATTATTCAAACGATTATTTTTGAGTTTGAAAACAAACTCAGCATGTCTCTTATTCAGCATGTCTCTCCCAAAAACAGTTTGTATCTGAGAACTCTGAAAATTTCGTCTTACAAAAATTAGCAAAATAGTCAAAAATAAAATCTTCAAATCATATTAATGAAATCGAGATCGAAATTCGAATAATAGACCAGCCCTGACATCAATCATCTCTAATTCTGCATGGTTGTCCCTGTCTTCGCGCTTGTGCTAACCCTAAAATACTGATATTGTTTTTTGCTGTTGTCTTAGCTTGTTGACAGCTAGGTGTGAGAGGTGCTGTGATGTTAGAGGTAGCAGAGGGCTGAGCCACTTCTCTGCCAGAGCCTGCTATCGAGTGTAGCGCGGCTAATGCATTTTTGATGTGGCCGGGAGGGCTAGCTTGTAGGTTGAAGAACAAGACGCCTCAGGCGTGTGTGTGTGTGTGTGTGTGTGTGTGTGTGTGTGTGTGTGTGTGTGTGTGTGTGTGTGTGTGTGTGTGTGTGTGTGTGTGTGTGTGTGTGTGTGTGTGTGTGTGTGTGTGTGTGTGTGTGTGTGTGTGTGTGTGTGTGTGTTGTGTGAGAGAGAGAGAGAGACTGCCTGTAATCTTGAAGCACCAAACTAAGCACTTTACTTTCCTCCCTGCTTGACCTAACTTTTGTCTAAACAAACACACCTACCACTGCTTGTTGCCTTTATGCCTGTTTAGCCTCTCTTTTTCTGATGTTGGCCCAAAGAGGAACATAAATACATACTCAGATGGATTGTATCCTTATATATAAAATAATATCAATAAAATAATAATAATCGCGTTTAAAAAAGTTACCAAATTAGAAATACAAAATAATGATTTCCATTTATTACATATCATAGTGTGGTGCACATGCTGTACCTACATTGACCATCACTTCTATTCTCGTTCCTCTTCTGTTCCTACTGGAAGCCATACAGCATGCCCATTCATTCAGGGCATGCAAATCAGCATATGATTTGTGCACTTTCTGCCTCGGTGAATGCATAACCTGTACGTCTTTGATAGCCTTGAACAAAAAGGCAGATGGTCAGATATGTGTCTGCCGTGTGTATCCGTGGTTAGAAAAACAGGAACAAAAGCGAACTCGCATAAAAAGAGACACAGCAACAACGATAGTGTTTCTGCCTATCAGTGTGAGCATATGTTTCCCATTCTTTGTGATTGTGGTGTGTGTGTGTGTGTGTGTGTGTGTGTGTGTGTGTGTGTGTGTGTGTGTGTGTGTGTGTGTGTGTGTGTGTGTGTGTGTGTGTGTGTGTGTGTGCGTGTGCGTGTGCGTGCGTGTGTTGGTGAGTCTGTGTGCGATAATACAATTAAAGGCTGTATTTCTTAGTGCCTTTTACATAGAATGTGTTTTTGATGTGTGGGTATAGTGGATTTCTTTGTGCATGATTGTGTTTTGTATGTACAGATTGCTATCCAACAGTACATATACTGAGTGGGTGTGTGGGTTCCGCTATTGTTTGTCTGAGTATTACACGTGTTTAGCTGAAGCTTTTCACTAAACCATGTGATTGTGGCAGACAATGCATGACCTTACGCAAGGTCGCAGGCGGTCACCGTTGGCAGCACAGAGAACACGTCGG
The DNA here is from genome assembly GCA_900291075.1 of Melanogrammus aeglefinus. Taxonomy (NCBI): domain Eukaryota; kingdom Metazoa; phylum Chordata; class Actinopteri; order Gadiformes; family Gadidae; genus Melanogrammus; species Melanogrammus aeglefinus. The sequence goes on from OLKM01000678.1 coordinate 68,996, forward strand.
AGCCCCTTTTGGACGGAGTGAACTTTATTGCGGTTGTGTTTAGTGTGTTCAGCACACTCGGTGTCGACAGACATTTTCCCTCGTAGTTGCCCTTGGCAAAGACAATTGTTCCATTTTCAATCGAGCATCTTCAATGCGCCTCACTGCCATTGTTCCACGACATCTGCCTCCTCCAAGCGCTACTCATCCTCTTATTCCCAGTCTGCTCCCCTTCAGACTCCCTTTTCCCTACACATCCCCTCGCTGGAAACGGAGAATTTACCCAGCCTGCTTTCTGTGCTCCAAGGCTACTTGGACAATGGAAATTCAAAAAATAACCAAATTCAAACCGATACAAAAAACATTAGCATGAAGTGTGCTACGGCCTTTTGTTTGTTTGTTGTTCCCCAGCATAGACCCTGGTACGAGGCGTCCTGCTCCAGCAGGGTCAGTGCCCCCCCGTGGCGTGAGAAGTTAGAGGTGTGAGTGAACCTCAGACGTTAGAGGTGTGGTGCCTCAGACGGGGCATCCCCAAGGCACAGCCGGGGTGGGAAATTAGCGTGACGGTCTGTGTTCACAAGCCGGAGATGATGATGGCTGCTCAAGATTCAACCAATAATAATTATCTTCTGGTTCATTGCAGCTCTGTTGCATATTATTGTTAGCTGTAATGCAATTTAGGCCTAGTGGTTCTGCTGCTGTTTTTCAAATTGCGTGGTAAGTTGTGTTTATGGACTACCATGAAGATATATTTGCTGTGCGTTTCCTAAGGATTATATGTATGTTTTTAGCCCAAATCGATTTGTCAACAAATTATATTTCTTTTTTATAAACAATAAATGTTGTCCAAGATAGTTGTGTTTAAAATATACACCAGGTATGATGCAGTCCTGTGCTAAAATCTAAAAGGTGAGTTTGAAGTATTTCATTCTAAAGGTAGTCACTTTCGAGGTAATAGTTTCCATGTCAGTGTCAGATATCTCTCTTTCCAGCATATGATTTGCCACGACCTGATAATAATGTAATCGCACAAACGACTAGTGTTACATCCATCTGGCAACCAATGAACATTTTAAGATACAGATGTTACCCTAGCTTAGATGGTAGTTAATTATGAGTGTCTGTCTCTCTCTCTCTCTCTCACTCTCTTGCTCCCGCTCCCGCTCTTTTGCTCGCTCTCTCTGGCTCACTCTCTCTTCCCCCCTGACTTTAATTAAATGTTAATGTCAAATAAACTGGTTTATAGTATGAATGCAATCCAAAGAAAATGGAGCACCACGTTTTCAATAGATGATGAGGATAATGATATGAGCCAATTTTTTATTTTAAGCAACAAAGTGCACCCATACCTCTTTTGTATCATCTATTTTTAGTTGCTCAAGAAATCGATAGATAAAAGATTGATTGCTTGAAAAAAACATGCAGATTAGTGGAGGTGAAATGTGAGGCGAGAGTTATTTGTTCAGTGAATCTGTTTCTGTCATTGTGAGTCTGAAGACCACCAAGCGGGAGACTTTTTATTGCAATGTGGCCTTGATCCTGGCCCTTGATCCTGGCTCTTGATCCTGGCCCTTGATCCTGGCTCTTGATCCTAGCCCTTCTAGGACCAACACAAAACGTTCAGTGATGAATAGTACTTCCAGCGCTCTAATACAAAAGAACACAAAACAGTCTGCAATCTTCGTAACATTGCAGCCAGCAGAAACTCACGTGAACCCGAGCGTATTGAAAACAGGTTCCTCTAAAAGTGTTCTGGGATTTAGGGAGGGTGAGGTGTCACCGCAGGGTGCTGACAGCCAGACGTCTGCAGGGATTTTGATGGCTTCTCAACCGCAAGCCATTACACAGCACATATTTAATCATATTTATCCTTGCATACTTATTAATATATATTTAGGCATACATATTTATCCATGCATATTTATCCCTAGATATTTTTGACACACACATTTATCCATACCTATTTTTCAATAGGTATTTTTCATTGCATATGTATCCATAATTAGTCTTACACATTTGCGATAGAGAAATCCGTTGTGTAGATCGGGCCACATTTCAGTAGATGAAATAGGATGCTGCCCACTTGTGATTCCTGCACAGAGCCCTTCACTGAAGGGCAGTGCTTGGTGGGGATGTGTTCTCGGATAGTGCTAAACACTTTTTCAGTTGTTGAACTGCACCAGCCTATTTTCAACATGGGTGATGCACAAAGATGTCAGCATTCAGGAGCTACTGGAAACACAAAGAGTTCACCCAAATTCTCCATCTTGTACAACGGAAGGCACTTTGTGTGTGTGTGTGTGTGTGTGTGTGTGTGTGTGTGTGTGTGTGTGTGTGTGTGTGTGTGTGTGTGTGTGTGTGTGTGTGTGTGTGTGTGTGTGTGTGTGTGTGTGTGTGTGTGTGTGTGTGTGTGCCCTGAATAGCCTTATAGTATTTAACATATTGAAAAAGCAGGCGTGTGGCCTGTCAAGCGAAGATATAACATGACTTGAAATAAACAAAGAGTGTCAACTAATTATGGACACGGACATGCTGCTCATTTACAAAGAATGCACGAACGACATATTCACGCGATGACATTTATTCGCCAGTCAACATGGAGTTTTCTTCATTTACATAATACTAGTCTTCATTTCTTGAACTGAAAACTGAAACTCTGGCCTGTATTCATCACTAACAATAATGTGATTGATATAGCCTCACTGCTCTGAGTTCACACATGCATTTGTCCTCCAGCATTCAGGGGACGATGCACTGCCATAGATGGTGACTAGTCCATACCGCATCCATTTCACACAGGATGGTCCAGAATTTCCAAGATAACCTAATCCTCCCCAAGGTATTATTCCAAAACGTATTCTGTGTCTGCATGTTTTGCGAATTATTCACGTGTGAATGACCTCCTTTCAGTTGCTATTAATTATCCATCTAGGAAGTCTTTTATGGCTTTGGTCGCTGGGCAAGAAAAAAGAGAAACAAGCCGAAGGACTTGTGTCACAGATAATGAAGTATAGCCTATTAACAGACCCACATTTCATCAGCAACGGCTTTGGGAAAAGCACAGAGCAAACTCTGGGTTGGGTCTGAGAGAAGTCTTATATAGACCACCCCCAACAGCCACAATCACCTCCACCCCAATCATTCATCACCATTTATGTTCTCGCAGTTTGGGAATGATAGCAGCGGCGGCGGCGATGATGATGATGACGCTAATAGTAAAGACGATAAAGCTGATGGAGACGACGCCGATGCAGATGATGATCATAGTCGGAGCTAGAGCCGCGGCAGTCGAGGGGGATTCGCTCCTCTTTGAGGTGATTGCTCGGAACGCCGCCATTGTCCAGCAGTGAGTGTGCCTAAGCATTCACCTTCGAGCAACTGAGCCCAATAATGTTAATTGAAGCGGACAGTTGGAAAAATCCACTTTGAACGCAGGTCTCATCATTTCACCGACCAGCGCGACGTTTGTAAAGACGTCGGCCCCCAGAGGGCCGTTGCAGCGTATTGCAGCTTTAAATAAACGAGGATATTACCGCAGATGCTTCAATAAGTGCACACGATCAAACGGTGATCCCTATCTGGACGGGAGTCATCTGCCTGTCCTGTCTTTTCATCTGCGCTTGGTGAGTTCTCAGACCCTCAGACACGTTTCTCTCCTACCCTTGGTCTCCCTGGGAAGTGTTTGCGTCTCGACTTGGAAGTGAAATTTGCCTGAGCATCTGTGTGTGTGTGTGTTGTGTGATGTTGTGTGTGTGTGTGTGTGTGTGTGTGTGTGTGTGTGTGTGTGTGTGTGTGTGTGTGTGGTGTGTGTGTGTGTGTGGTGTGTGTGTTTTGTATTTGTGTGTGTACCGTCGTTCTCAACTGCCCTCCCAAGATCGTTGAAAGTAAACCACGAGAAGGGGAGAGATAGGGAGTTGGGGGGGGGAACTAGAGTGCACGTGGAATAAACCATTGCTCTGATCTTTTTTTAGGTCCTGATTTTTTAGGTCAACGGTCCTTTTTGAACGCTAGGAAATGAAAGACTGAAGCCTGCAGTGGTTTTATGTTTATCCCCTTTGGATGAAGTCAGTTGAGCAGAATGTCAGCCTATAAAAGGCTGGCAGAGAGTTTAGTGTTTTCATAGCGTACTCCTCATTCCCTGAGACCTCTCTACGGATACAACCACCACGGCTTTCTCTGAAAAGTTCAACTGGAGCGTTCTGGGATTAGGGCGCATCTCTCGTGCCTGTTTGTCTGTAGACACTTACCTACCAAGGGAGAACGGGATCAGGAAACAGTATGTTTCCAGCCAGGCCTTGTGCTGCTCTCATACTCTAGGATATCCTGTTAGATGCCCCGGGCTAGCAGCTGGTCACTGAGTGGTACTGCTGAAGCAGACTCGAGCCAAGGCTGTCCCTTTGACGTTCTGTCTGTGTAAGTGAGTGTGACTGATTTAAGCCTTAAAGGTGAGTGTGTGTGTGTGTGTGTGTGTGTGTGTGTGTGTGTGTGTGTGTGTGTGTGTGTGTGTGTGTGCACGTGTGCGTGTGTGTGCACGTGTGCGTGTGTGTGCGTTGTGTTTATCGGCATTGTTGTGTGTGCGTGTGTGTGCGTTGTGTTCATCGGCCCATTTTTGTCTTGTGTGTTTGTGTGTGTTTGAGTGTGTGTATCAGTTGTCCAACGAGTATGCATGTGTGTGTTTGCCAGCCCGTGTGTGTTTGTGTTTGTGCGTGTGTGTTTGTATGAACGCAGGAGTGTGTGGTGTGTATGCCGGCTAGGGGGTGGTTTTGTGTGATAAGGGGCTACAAAAGCACACTGAAGTGCATAACATTAGATATGCTGCTCTGCCATCTATGGCGGAACCTTCCCTTGAACTTGAACTGCAGAAGATTGTGCTTCAGCAAACTGCGTCTTAAGGATTCAGCATCCTTACAAAGAGAGCCGTCCTCAATATGAATAATGTAAATGTGAAAAGCAGGGCGGGTTCTCCATGTCAATGTTTGGTTTAAACCGTTACGCATCAAACTGAACCCTTCTTTTCCCTGGCCCGATTGCTATTGGAATCAAGTCTAATTACAATGGTGGTCTGGTATCTTGTCACCGGCAGCTATCTCCTTGTTGGAGGTGGAATTAGTCATTTGTGGAAAAACTAAAAACCAGTAATAGGCTGTACAATTGCAAAATGCATTAGGGCTTTGGCTTGTTTTCCCATTTGATAACGTCCCAATCCACCAATTAATTGGAAAACTTTTCAACCGAGAGGATATTACCTTTGAGGTGATAAAACACCGAGCCACTCAACCGTCCACTCCTCGGCTCCCTCCCCCCCCCTAGTTCTGTTATTGTCTCTCTCTTTTCCTCTCTGGTGCGCGCTCACCCGTTTGTGTATTCCCAGTGGCCAACTCATTCCATCATAAACGCTTTTAAAACTGTGTGGCTGGAAAATTGAGTTGGCGTGTCAATTTTCGCTTGAGCAGCAGCACTCAACACTGTTTTTTTTTTCCAGGAAGTGCATCCTTTGCGGAAGATGCATTTGGCCTCAGAAATGCGTTACTTTTTATAATGTATTTGGGGGATTTGATGCGATGCGGTTTTTCACAAGTAACAGATTGTTTTTGAATGGTGTTCCTCTGACTCCCCTTCTCCTCGGTCCCTAGACGGTTGACCAGTATAACCGTTTGACCGTTTTCCACTTGCACATCTAACAGCGTTCTTGTCTTCCAGGTGACGGCGTCGTCTATCGCGCTTCTCTTCGGTGGAGGACATCCGCTTGGACTACCTCTGTCCTCGGGAATATTTCGGCGAGCTCCCGACTCTTCGACAGAACTTGGTAACCGCACGTCGAGGAGACGTCTCCACGGCACAAGGAAACGGCGAAACGCGTCAACCAGACCGGATACTGGACGCCCCTTCCACCGGTGTCCTTTACGCCCTGCTCCTGCACATGTTCCTCTCCAGCGGACGTCTGTCAGTCCGCAGTCAGACAGATGTCTCCAGGCCCTGCTGCGCTCTAGTCCATGGACTCGTTGGATCCTCCCTGGTCAGAAAGGTGAACTGATCTGCTCCGGTAGGCCGAGGTGGATTTCCAAACACTGGTGACGAATCCACCGGACAAGCGCCTGTGGCAATTTTTGAAGTAGTTATCCCTGATTGATTATTTTTTTGTCACCTAAATAATGTTGGCCTTCTAGATGACAGCGTCCGCTAAGGATATCCGCCCAATCACGTCAGAGCTCCGCCTCATTCATCACCCCACACCCCCCTAGCTTCCCCGGAGCGCGCCACCTCCCGCCGCATGCCAGCACTTTGATATGTGGGGAGCCTGGGGCCCCTGCAGAAATCCAACGCCAACCCAGACTCCAAGCCCCGCCTCCCCCATCGCCACGCCCACCTCCTCCTCCTCCTCCTCCTCCTCCTAAGCCTCCTCCGCTCGTCGACTCATGACCTCCGCGGGAGCCAGGTAGTCCAGACCCAGCCCACCATATGCCCCTCATCTGAACCCCCCCCCCCCCCCCTCCCACCCTGTCCCGGTCCCCAGCGAGGCAGCCCCGCCCACTCCCCCCTCGACCGCTCGCAGCGGGCGCATGAGCTCCGGGCGCCAGTAGCCAGGGGGCCCCACCACGCCAGCGCTATCGTGGCCGGCCGTCAGGCGGAGGGCGGCCATCGGCGGCGGCCGTCGTCGTCGTCGGCGGCCATGGCCCGGCTGATGCTGGGCCGGACCCTGGAGCGCATCTGCAAGGGCGTGCTGCTGCTCTGCCTGCTCCACTTCCTCATCATGATGATCCTCTACTTCGACGTGTACACGCAGCGCTTCGACCTCTTCAGCCGCTTCAACAACGGCCGCAACGGCTCCCGCCGCGGCGGCGGCGGCGGCGCCAACAACAACGGCGGCACGGTGGCGGCGGCTGGCGGCCACCACCTCTACCTGTACAACCTGTCCCGGCCCAACGCCACGCTGGCCGGCTACCTGGCGGCCGGCGAGCAGCTGCTGCCCAGCGTCAAGCCCTCGCCCAAGCCGCTGCCGCCGTGCCCGGAGATCCCCCCCGGCTTGGGTGAGTGACCCCACCCCCCCCAGCACCTTATTTTACAGTGAACACGGTTTATTTTTTGTCCTTTTTTTTTTGGCCTTAGTGCGGGGGACTTTCCTTCAGCCTTTATCTTGTAATAAGTTTATCGTTTAATGATGCTGGTCTCTGGGGGTGGATTGATTAGTATTGATCACTATGAGCAGGCGGGATGAGCTCTTGATATGGGTTTAAAGCCAAAGTCTACACTTTGATAAATAAATGTGTCCAAAGTTTTGCTCCAATTAGTGAGAGAGCGGGTCCTCCGCTATTCCTCTGCTTTTTCGGGGGCAACAAGCTTAAAACATAAAATGGATTTAATGTCCGTAATTTACGCCAGTAGTATTTCTCATTTATAGACTCACTACTAAGCTATTAGCAGACACACAAGCAGAGGGGATAGCACACAAAATACACACATACACACACAAACACACACACAGGCACACACGCGCACAAACACACACGCGCACACAAACACCCACGTGCACACACACACACACACACACACACACACACACACACACACACACACACACACACACACACACACACACACACAGCTACACACGCACGCACGCACGCACGCACGCACGCACGCACGCACGCACGCACGCACGCACGCACGCACGCACGCACCAACCCGAACAACCAAATACCTAATAATAATCCAAAAACGAAACAAGCATGTAGGACATGGGTCTCCTGTGTTAGGGTTAGGGTTAGGGTAGGAGCAGTAGAGCTGTCAGTAGCCAGCCAGCCTCCTTCTCTCAGGAGTACAGCAATAAGAGGCATATCTGACAACTGTTCTCAAGGTGTTGAAGGAAAAATGGAAACAAATATTAAGCTGGAGATACGGTGAATCTCCTGTTTGTTTGCGCCTTTTCAGCAATACTGTCGTTCCTTTTTTTCTGTTGCTCTTCTGGGTATTTGGAGATCCTTACCAAAGCGAACACATGGTTTGAGTGTTTATTTCTAACCATGATGGGCTGAACATTTCTCTGGAGGGGTCATTAGGGTTCCTGGTGTAATGACGGTGTAGTGGTAAAATGCAGTTGTTATATTTTGTAGGCACAAATGCCCTCATCAGCAAAATGCTAATCCAAATAATAATGTTTTTACCAGCATTATCATGATGTATACAAGGCAACATCATGATAAAGATGTTTCCTATATACACATTCACTGGTCCTCCGCACACACACACACACACACACACACACACACACACACACACACACACACACACACACACACACACACACACACACACACACACACACACACACACACACACACACACACACACACACACACACACGTATTTGTATATAACAAAACTGTACGTATTTTCAAAGTAAAGGTCCCCTTTACTTTGAGGATGAGGATTTAGGACCTTTTATCTTAGGGGCCAAGCAGGGGTCTCGCTCTGAGCCTCTTGATTCTCCTGACAGCGTGTTTCTGCAGGGCGCTGTATGGAATCATTTACCGCTTTCCCCTTACTTGATATTACAATGGCTCTGTCGCCACACTCTTAGTCCTCCGATTACCTGCCAAATCAAAAGAAATTCACGTATAAATTTTTCTGTTAAACGAAAAATGTAATTACATGCAAAAATTGGAAATTTGCAATGGTTTTCTCTGTTTCCGATGTCATGTTAAAGTGCAATAATAGTGTTTGTAATTGGATTCGAGTGGACGGTGGTTGATTGGAACGGCAGATAAAACCATCAGGCGGATTGGTTTGCCTGCCTCCTTATTTCATTGTTTGGTCAAGCTCCAACTGTCAGGAGACCATGTAATCATGCCAGGCTCGTCTGTCCGTCCGTCCGTCCGTCTGTTCTTCTCTCTGTGTCTGTTTCTGCTTATTTTCCTGCTCTCCTTCTCATGATGGGGTTGAGGCCTGAGGGTGTTGGAGCATGGGATGAGGGCAGAGACAGACTCTCTCTGTTTCAGTCACAGGTGCACTGTGGGATATGAGAGAGAGAGAGAGAGAGAGAGAGAGAGAGAGAGAGAGAGAAGAGAGAGAGAGAGAGAGAGAGAGAGAGAGAGAGAGAGAGAGAGAGAGAGAGAGAGAGAGAGAGAGAAGAGAGAGAGAGAGAGAGAGAGAGAGAGAGAGAGAGAGAGAGAGACCAACCAATGGATAATGGGGCTTCGCAAGGAGAAGTAGGACAATTGGTGAATGATGAAGATTGTGACGAAAAAAGTGAGGAGGATGGAGAGAGGGAGTGAGTTAGAGAGAATGGTTGATGGTGTAGTCAGTCCCAATATAAGACAGACTGATTGATATACTACAATACACCCTCATGCAACAAAAAATATATGCAGCCCGAAAACACACACACACACACACACACACACACACACACACACACACACACACACACACACACACACACACACACACACACACACACACACACACACACACACACACACACACACACACAGAAACAAACAAGCCCTTGGCAGTCCCATAACACCAGCTGACAGGTGCTGCATGTATAAGACGTTAGCTTCCATTTTGTGTAACACACACACACACACACACACACACACACACACACACACACACACACACACACACACACACACACACACACACACACACACACACACACACACACACACACGTTGTCATGTGTGTGTCTCTCGCTGTATAAATATGAGAGCATGTTTATGTTTACTTTTGCATGTGTATGGTTTGCGTGACTTGTCTAGTGTGAGAATGGTTGTGGGAAAATCCAATCACATCAAGAATGCATTGCATGAGTCTAAACTACACAATTACAGAGATTTTGCCTGTGGGCATTATGCGCTTTGTCTCCCCAGATTCTGGGAGTTTCCTCTGATGGAAATAATTTGTTGTGTGATGGTGATGGTATTTCATGGTGAAGTATGAAATAGGATACGTGTTAGTTTACTGGTAAATCTCTAGTGTTACACCGTAACCACTGTGTGTTGTTGGTGTTTTGAGTTTATTTTATTGCCTTTTCTGTGTGAGGGCCAGGGTATACGTATTTTAAGATTTAATTTAATTGGATGTACGTTTTTTTTAGGTGTATACAACATAATCAACATAAAACAAACACACCACATGCACCACACACACACACACGCACGCACACACACACACACACACACACACACACACACACACACACACACACACACACACACACACACACACACACACACACACACACACACACACACACACACACACACACACACACACACACACACACACACACACACACACACCCAATCTATTTTTCCAAACTTCAATAGCAGGTTGTGATTACCAATCAGACCAAGTAGGCTGGACTGTGAGAGTGTGATTTTGCTTAGCTTACACAACAGCAAATCCACTTCAGAACTTCACTTACACCCGGCCAAACCATTCATGATGAAAGGGGTTAGAAAATATTAACAGTGACCCTCCTTGAACAGGCACATTTGCCATCCAATTATGAAGGACTTTGGAAAAAAGGTAACTTAACACCTAAAGTCGGATCGTAACAAGGTGACTTTAGCCGTTTGGCGACGTGGCAGATTGTGAATGAACCCTTTAGCAGAATAAAGGTCAGGGAGTAATGGAGATTGGACTTGTTTTGTTTTAATGAAGTGACTGCACGGGGAGGGGGGGGGGGCCAGATCGTGAGATGACTGGAGACAGGCCGAGGTGTTATTGTGTGGGTGATGGAATAACGGCTGGTTGGAGAGACATCCTACCTTATACTGCTGGCCCCCTGTGACTCTGTGTGAGGTGGTGCTGGTGTGGGTGGTGTTGATGGTGGTGGTGGGGGTAGCGCTCTGCTTGCACAGTTTATGCAGAGTTTATAAACCGGTTCTCTCTGCCCACCTCATCTCCTCTCTGCTCTTTGCCCCCCCCCCCCCCCCCCCCGCGGTGTGCTCATATTCCGGCAGCAGATCAGATGAACGGCTTGGCACCGGCTCCCTTCCCTCTGTACTTCGACTGGGCATTTTAATCATGACGGGGGCACATTGCTCTAATAATTGCACCCTAATGACCACCCAGGCCCTAAAAAAAAGAGAATGTTTCTTGTGTGAGTGGTTGCACGTTTTTTTTTTATATAGATTATTTATATTTATTACTGAATCCAGCTACTGCCTCCTCTCATAGTGCTGCAACCTAGCCTCCATATACATAGGTGGATATCTTCATGAGAGGGTGTGTATGGTCTCGGGGGGGGGGGAAACAACGACGTTAATGCAGATCATACACATTCAAGAAGCGCCCCCATAGCAGTGCAGCGGTGGACCAGGTGCTACATGAGCTCCTGCCGTACAGTAGCTCTCCCCTTTCCTCAGGAGAGTGCTTCCCTTTTACTTATTCATCTTGGCATGTTGTGTATTTCTATCCCCTGCCCTGTTCCCCTAGGCTGGGTGAACCCTGCCCGAACTTCCGGGAAATTTGAATTTCGCTCGGCAGTTTGGGCTGGATACCCTCAGGTCTACTTTCGCTGCTCGATTGCCAGAATCTTTGGCTCCAATCAGAAACGGCCATTCTCTCCTGGCACGCTATTGGCCGGTGACGTCCGATGACGAAACATAAGCGACGCGAAGCAGCAGTTGTGTACACACTCAACATGGCAGCCACCGAGGAGAATTCGCTTGATGCCATTCCGCTTCTGCACAGCCATAGACAATAAAAGTGCAAACCGAAGCAGCAATGATGCGCGGGTTTCCTGGTTTCCTGTTTTCCTGTCTAGAGATTTCGCGTCGCTCTGCAAAGTACGTCACCCGGAAAGTTGCTCTGATTGGTTGTAGGACTATCCAATTGCGTGCAGAGTCATTTGAACGATGCCCATTGATCCCGCCTCTTGAGCAGTAGAAACAAAGCGCAGCTTCCCCAGACTAATGTTCAATCTGAAATGATTGAGCTTAGTATGGTGAAAACCAGACTAGACTTGTCTCATCCGCCTCCATTGCCGCCCCCCCCCCCCCCCCCCCCCCCCTTCACTGTTGTGTGTTTTCTTTACCATTTCGGTTGGTGTTGGAATGATGCATTTGTTTCTCATGAGTGCTGCTGTTAAGGGCTGGTTCATAAAGGGTTCACATACAGACACTCGTGCGTATGGACTCTCGCGCGCGCACTTGAGCGCACGTGCACGGATGCACGCACGCACCTCCCTTTTCCTTAACGTATAGCACTGAAGCTTTTTTTTAAACCTGCAGCACCAGCTAACTGCTCTGTTGTTCCTCTCATCAGGCTTTCGAGATCAACCTTGCACCACATCATTAGCGATTAGCGCACAAAAACACTCACACTAACACACAAACACACACACGCCTATTACAGCACGTGGCATGCACAAGAATAGACTTTAGGATATGCATATGGAAATGCAAACGCACTAACGCTGCACAGCGGTAACCTCATTCCCGTGGAGAGACTAGAAAGAGAGCTTTCCCACTCCTTTGCCGAGCCAATACCAATCCTGTTTTATTGATACCACAGGACAGTCAACAACACAGCAACACAGGCCCAGTGTGGCTGTGTAGTGCCTAAGGTATACAACACGGCTGGCCGACGTAACCTGGGAATTAGGTTAAAGACTCTGTATCGGAGGAGAAAAAGGCTGTCCTATGACTATGTGGTCTGTCCGCAATCTCCTCCTCCTCCTCCTCCGCCTCATGCGGCCATACCTGCCTGATGCTCGGTGAACATTTAGCTCACACTGCAGCATGTTCACAGCCTCCCTCATGCACCTTTAATGGGGGTTTTATGGGACACGCTTCAACGCTTACGTTCAGGACCATGAAGTCCGATGTCCGCTTGGGCCAGGGAGCCAACACTGTGTGGTTGGTGGTCAACAGGCACTCTGGCATCTGCTGAGGTAGTTTGAAACTTTAAATGAATCCAACGTGTGGTTTGTGGATTGTTGTTTTTTGTGGGGTTGCCGTGAAGCTGTAAGAACACTTCTTCAGGTAACTTCGGAAATTCACCTAAAACTAAACCAAGGCTGATTTCATTTTCTTAAGGTTCTGTCTAGCCTTCAGCGTATTAAAGTTTACCATTGGTGCTGTAGACTTTCCCGGCTGTCAAAAGGGCCACTCAAAACAAGTCACACAAAGATCCACTCGTAAGAGTTCTCCGACACCGCATGTCTCCCTAAAACCTCTGTGGTGCTGAGCGACAGCAGAGCAGGATAAACATGCTCAGGATTAAATAACTGTTGGTTTAAGCAGATGTCACAATAAAAACTAGGATAATCACGTCGGCCTTATGTACTTTTAAAATGGAAATTACTGGCGGCGTAAGAATTAGCATCACAATAGCGTGGATGATGGAGGAAATAAACTTTAATCACATACATTACGTTAAAGGGATGTAATTTACGGCTACTTAACAACCCTCCCCACCCTGCCCCCCCCTGTCGATACTTTGCTGCTGTGACAGATCGGGCTTTTGTTTCATAGCTACGCGATAACAATTCAAACAATACAAGGGCAGAATGTCAGCTATTGTTTTGGGGGGTGGCAGTATGCTCAGACCGGCAGGTAATGGAGCCCTGGGTTATCTAATGCACGCAGGCGTCATGGAGAATAAGGACCGTGGGCACATGTGACAATACAGATAACAATGCATTGCTCGCGTTGACTATTGCTAACTGTGGTTCTACGCTTGGTTTGTTTGCTTTTATGTTGAGCGAGAGAGAGGGAGCATTCGGTTAAAGGCTTAAATGCATTATGGGGAAGGATGTTAATTTGAACCCGCTAGCTAAACGTAACCGTCAAAACTTGCTGTGAGGTGTCCTTAAAAAAGTGTAGGTCTTTCAGAACCGAAGGATGTCATGTTATGGGCTTTAGGTAGCGGTTGGAAGGTCTGAGCAACATGATTTAACGTCGGGTCGCACCGATATCCTTTTTTTGATGCAGAAAAACTAGGTGAGATGGGACCTGCTAACTAAGAAGTGATAAACTATAGTGAAAGCCCATTCAGCGGCTTTTAAGAGATTGAAGTAGTAACGAGGACCTGCCATTACTGACACCTCAGTGACTACTGAGTGTTTCAAACCCCATGAAAATGAATAGTATGAAATAAAATTGACCTGAACGAACCGCAGAAAAGCGTTTACTTGTAAACAAACACTCTAATTCAAGGTAAGCCGACGCAAGGGGATGTATACAGTTTTGGCCCTTAGCCTGCACGTAATGGTCTAAAGAATAACTAGTTACGTGCGTTTCAAGCCTCCATAGATTTCCCTTTGGTCCTCAAAGTCTTGCTAATAACAAATGTAGTTATCTTGTGTAACACATTGCTATGGACAGCCACCGTACAACTGTTCTTCCTTGTCCACGAAGGCTCAAGGCACAAAAGGCCATTCCATGTTTTTAATGACCCTGTGTTGGCTTGTGTCAGTATCCTTTATTTCTCTTCCGCTTGGTTTAGTTGCCAAAAAATAGAAGTTACTCATACTGCAGTGTTCTTTTGTGCACAGTTCGTGTCATTAATATGCCGGGATGTGTCTGAACATATGCAGTAGGGTACATTACTGTAGTGCTGCCAGTGAGTCTAAGTTTAAAACAATAAGTTGCGTAATGCTATCGTGCTGTGGGATGATAACGTGATAATGATTACATTGCATTGGGTTTTTGCATTCAGTTTTCAGTGAGTGCTTTACATCTCTCTCTCGCTCTCGCTCTCGCTCTCGCTCTCTCTCTCCACGTGCACACCCACCACACTCAGGACAAGGTCTGTGTGTGACTATTATTACAGACTATTAAGTTGTTTTGTTGCCCCGACAAGCGAAGGAGTGAGCTCTTCAAATGATAGGCGACAAGACGCGGCCTCCGTTCGGCTGCCATCTGGGAGTGTCTCTCTCCCCTCCTTCCTCCTCTTTCATTACCCCCCTTGTTTTTTTGCTCTCGCTCACATGGTCTCCGTCGACTCTCTGTCTCTCTCCCCCCCCTCCCCCCTACCCCCACCCCCCTCCCCAGACATAGAGTTATTGGATAACGGGTGGAAGCTAGGAATGACTGTGATGTGACGGGGATGCTGGGAGAACTGTGCCACGGTGTGTACACACACACACACACACGCATGCACGCCTGCTCACTCGCACACACGGACACACACCCATACACATACAGACACACAACCCAACACACAGATATTCTTACTTTTAAATGAAATGAGTGTGCGTTATTTTATTTGCCAAGTTATTTGACCTGGGAGTTGAGTTTATTAACAGATATACAGGTCACTGCCGGAGGGAACTGGGAAGTTTTGATTTGGCGGCTTAGATGATGGCGGGTAGGAGATGGGACGCCAGTCGAGGTGGGTGGGGGGGGGGGGAGGTGGAGGAGGAGGAGGAGTCAAGACACAAGGCATGGCAGGATGTTGAACGTCAAGAGAGGCGTTTGAAGGAGAGGAGGGAAGGGAGCTGGGACACAATGGAGGAGCTGGGAGGCCAGTGAGGAGATGGGGGGGATAGTGGAGGGGGGTGGGCGGTCATAGAGGAGGTGGGACTTGTGCTATGAAGACGGGTACCTTTGCCAGCATTGGGTCCCGTTCTGCTTGTTCGGAAGAAAAGCTCTGTGTTTAAAAACCCCAAGAAAATAAAAGCGCAGCTTGTAATTATCGGCGGCATAGAGCCGCTAACATCTGAGCTCCCCTCATCGTCAGCACAAAATGCCGTGGAGGCAGCTCTTTTGCCGGGGGGATAAACGCGGGGGCTAGTGTTTGAGGAATACTGTAAACAATGCAATCTTTTGGTTGTAAATGAAGTTAGGGTGCTGAAAGCACCTCGAGGGGAGGTTGCAGGTTGGAACCAGCTGGACACCCACTCCTGACGCCTCCCTGTCCGACGACAGAGGAGACGCTACGGGGACCTGTACGGGCCCCTCAGGGGCCAGAAGGTACTTCAAAACGACGTCATCGTCTACGACCGCATCGAGTAGCCGTGTGCCAAGGGATGAGGATGCTTGATAGATGTATACATTTGTATGTGATTTGTTTTAGGCTGTTTTAGTCTGTAAAGCTATAAGTCTTAACTTACAAGTAAGATAGCGATTTTCAAAGGACTTTAAATCATATGTATGATATTATATTGCATATCTGCCAATTCCGCCCCGCAAGATGCAATCATATTGTACACACTGCACCCTTAAAACTGTTATATGTTATAGTTATACTTTCTCATTCCATGTACACTTTGAGGACTGTTGCAGTTGGACAAGGGGGAAGGAGGATTTAGAGAAATTTGAAGTTTTCCATTTAAAATTATTGGCTAGGGTTGTTGCCTTTTTCAATTTGGCCAACTGTTGCAAATTTCCTTATCAACAGTTCGGCGATTGCATTTCAGACCGCAATTACACACCCCATCAATCAAGCGTGCAGCAAGCGCTCTCTTATCAGACCAGCCTATCGCATCTCGCCAAGCGGTCTGTATGGAAATAATATCCTGATTGATATTCACTTAATTCTGCAGATAGCTATAGGCTATTTTTACTGTCTCCCCTCGCTTCCCATCCCTTGGCTTTTCCCAACAACACTGGAAAAGCTTAGACAGGTTGGTACCAGTGTCTAGAGGGGGAACAGAGAGACATGCCTCAGGTCATGGTGGGCGGTGGCAGTGTCAGACCCTTATGCAAATCTTCTGTTGAGACTTAAAACACGGGTTCCTGTGGTGACATTAGACGATGTGTCTGCTGTGAACACATGGCGTAGCACGTCTCTACGCCCTCCCACGCCGTCCCCCATTGCAATGTTGTGAACATCAACAATTCACCATGTGTGCACACATTGTCACGCCCCTCCCCGGTGGCTGAGCTTGTTAGAGGGTTCAAACCCGGGCTAATGAGCTTGCTGACTGGCAGCACACTGGAGGGGAGGAAGCATGAAGGAGTCAGAAGTTATAGTGAATTGTGTTTAGGGGATATATATTCACATCAGCTCATGTCACTGCATAAGAGCTCTCTTGGCTGTTCAGGTGTTTAGAAGAATGTGGCTTTGTGTGCTGCCGTGTCCTGTTCTGTCTTATTTTTCTGCTTTCAACACTTTTGAGGCAGTGGATTTTGTGACGTTTTGCTCATTGGATTGCGGCTGATTGACAACACATAGGCGTTCAAACGCAGAGGAACGTTATCCTGTTTCTGGCGATATACCCAATAGAGCTATCTCTATTGTTCCATGCTTACTACTAGAATCTCAGGGATGTAGTATGTTGGAGTATCACCAATGGAGTACTACAAGAATAGGGTCTTGATTGAGACACACATGGACACGCACACGGACACATACGCACACACACACACGCACGCACGCACGCACGCACGCACGCACGCACGCACGCACGCACGCACACACACACACACACTTGCTTTTATTATCGAATGCGTATCAAAATTGGACCCTAGGAAAACGTTACATTGTGTCCTTGCTCAGAAGAAATCTTCTATGTTAAAACCCAAGAAAATAAAAGCACAGCTTGTTATCAACAGCTGAATAGAGCCGCTTACCTTCTTTCAAAATGTGTTCTTTCAAAATCGGTGGTGAGATGATCAGGAAGACCTGGAGGATGCATGATCTCACCATATTCTTTCTCTTTCTTCGTCTTTTACCATCAATCCTCACCTTCCCTTCATGCTTGGTCTATATATAAAACAAGGCCATCCATTAAGGATAGGCGCTATCTCACTGTGTTATTCACCGGGCCATTAATACTTAAGCCCGTTTTGCCTGCCTCAGCAATGAAACAAATAAGCATCACCATTTAATTATGCATGTCAGCGGGCCTTTTAGCCGTGTTTACACATGACTAGCTGCCCTGCACTACGGATTTGCGACGGATTACCGGTGTCACAGATTCGATTGCAGATAAGTTAAAAGGTTTTAATATTAGTTGTGGTCAACGTGTCGGCTATGTTAGTCGATATGGAGATATATGGATAATTAGAATGAATTGAACAAGAGGTTGCCGCAGGGTACTACAAAACAGAATGAATTAAGGCAATTGTTTCCCGTTATTGTATGATTAAGATCTGGTATGAGAGCCAGTGTATATTAAGATATTAAAACAAAAGATATACATTCTACATAATTGGCACCACAGGGCAATAATAGCTACAACATCAATAATCGGTGTTAATTGTCTTTGATATTCACAACATCACAAACACAGACAACATTATAAATCACACAACATAACATTGGGATTCTGAGACAATGTCATTGTCATCAATGTATGTCAATCACGATATTATGTTTGCCATTGAGTGAGTATTCTTTTTTATTGCAGTTAACACAAGTGCAATGTTTATTTCTGTTTGACACTCGATGGGGCGATGAGGCGATGAGGACATTACTTGTACATAAAGGACTGGCAGGGCAAGAGGAGGCGAGGCCAGAGTCGGAGGAAAAAGAGGGCAGAAAGATGAAGGATGATGATGCTGAAGATGATAGAGTGCGCGCGCGCGGCGGGGGGGGGGGGGTAATAGAACGAAGGCTGGATCTTAGTATGCTGGAGGCGGGTCGCGTGGCGTCTGCCGTGAAGCCACATCCTCCTAGGGATAAATAGAACCATTAAGAGCATCACAAACACACGCGCGCACGCGCGCCCAAGCGCACACACAACAAGATAAAAGATGCACAGAGCGGCAAATGGGTCGATATTCATTAAAGTGAAAAGGCTCGTTGTTTCTCTTGCCATTTCGTTTTTTTCACAACACTAATACGTTTTAATATTGAATAATAATTCCGAAGGCTGGGAAAGGAAGGGTTGATGTCTAATTAAAGGACTCAAGGTCATGATGTGGGGCCTAGCAGACTGAATGAACACAAAGGCTTCCGGATAACGCCGGTGTAATTGGCTTAAATACTGAAAACAATACTCCGTCTCAGGCACTAACCATCTCCAGACACTGCAGGGGGCTCTGAATCTGTCCCATTAGCATACGTGGCCACGCCCCACCCCTCACCCCGGTTGCACTTGCTGCCCCGGCCCCCAGCACTCCAGCCATGGGGCCCGGGATGAGTGACGGGTCAAATTAGTGTGAGTTCTGATCACATTAGCCGGGGGGGCCACCGTGGAAGGTGGGCCTGGCTGGAACTGTGATTCCCCCGTCAACGGTGGAGGAAGGCTACACGCTTCTCACGGAAAATGTAAATGTCAGCTGCTTACTGGCTGGTACTCATCAGCAAGAAGCCTGACCACTTAGCGGCTCCTTCATGTATCTTGTCTTTCCTGCTTTGAATGAAAGGCGAAAAGCCTGGTTATGAACGTTACCATGCAGTGATACTGTTGAGATAAAATGCAAGGTCTGCAACTCCCTCTGGCTCAGAGGCTTGTGCACAGGAGCACACAGAAACAGCAGTGGGGAAGCGTAATGAAATGCATTGTTTAACATATGAAAACACCCAGTGTGTGATGTAAAGGCTCGCTGACGGTCGAGTCTACTCTGCACTGCACCAGGGCACACTGCGCTGTTTGAGCAAACGTTTACCTTCCAGGGACAGAGCAGTTGCGAGGAGGACAATGATCTATGGATGTTTACGCCCTTGGTTTTTTGTTTTCAGTTTTTTGTGTGGATCTGTTTCAGCACACACACACACGGCACTCATTTTCCTTCAATAATTAATGAAATAAACAATCATTATGGCCTACCGTTAAAGGAA
Organism: Melanogrammus aeglefinus; assembly: GCA_900291075.1. NCBI lineage: Eukaryota > Metazoa > Chordata > Actinopteri > Gadiformes > Gadidae > Melanogrammus > Melanogrammus aeglefinus. The sequence goes on from OLKM01000678.1 coordinate 88,661, forward strand.
GTTGCCTGATTGTATTAATGACCAATCTTCCCGTCCTCATTATATGCCGGCGGTTTTCAGTGTTTGGTAACAGGCACTTATTGGCCCTCACAAATGTCCTTTTGGATTTGGAAATCATTACAGTGCTTACAATTTAGAAGAGGCTCTTTCTCAAAGGCTCTAACCGTGAATACAGACACAGGAAGGTTTAGTATAATGGCAGTTGGGGGTCAGAGCCATTTGGTTCTCAAGAATGCTTGCCACTAAAGGCCCTGCGGAACCCAAACTTTTTCAGTCCCTCACCGCCGTAAACCTTTGTGAGGGCCCTGTCAATCGGCGGAAGAGGGAGAGGAGCTTCTGGATTTTTTTAATGTATACTGCTTTTTCTGTTTCACCCTGATTTTGCTTCTTACTTTTGACCTTGACAAAAAAATGTTTATATTGAATGAAGATTCAGTCAAAGCATTCTCCCTCTCTCTCCTTTTTTGTCACCACCTCTGGGGAATAGGCCACCAAAAAGCTTTTGGGAAACAAGAATATTTCATGGGAACGTGATATTCTTTTTCAGAACAGTGAACCTTGATCTCTTTCAGCAAAAAAATACAAAAAATACAAAATAACCCTGCCGGCTCTGTGTGGCTGGCGGCCAAGTTTAATAAACCATATTTTAAATACCCCACATCGTCAGTACTTTAGGTTTTTATCATTTTCTGAGCCCTTTGTGGGGCCTCAGCTAAAAGCATTAGGCTAAATCATGTGCTAACCTTGCTTTCCCCGACCTATTCGGTGACTCACACCCACACTAAAACTCCCCGCTCAAGAGGGAGAAAAGCCTAGGATGTAATATGATTTATGTTTGACCAGGGATCCAGGAACATTTACAGTATACATGTTGGTCCAAACTGATGGATGGGGATAAACTGGGCAGGTCTCAACTGGGTTAAAAGAGAAGCAGGTGGACATGAATCACACATGTCAACATGGACCAAAAATACATAAATAGGAGCCATGTATGCTGAAAGAGATCAGTCATCCACACAGCACGTGGTGAACACAACCAGCCACCCAAATACTGAATCCCTATAACGTGCTAGCATGGCTCCGTTCTCCACAACGTGTCGGTGGTGATTCACGATTGTCCTGTAACTTGACTACAAACCCCTGCATGTAATGAGCTTTATATTGATTTAGCAGCAGATTGACCTTGGCAGCGTGGATTGGTGGCCCTCCCTGTGAGTTCATCACCGACGTAGGCTCCTCGCAGCGACCCTGGTTTGATTTCAGCAGTCATTGGCTAGGTATCATTGGCTCTCCCCCTCCCACTTTACTGTCTCTCGACTGTCCTGTCCATGAAAGCAAGATAATTGGCCGTGAATATTTTTAATACAAAAATAAACAGATACTTAGACAGGACTCAGCGGTAGTCAAGTGGTTGTTGTATTTGACTCTCATTTCAAAAGGGGTGAAAATAATGAGCAAATATGTAAATCAAAGTGTCTTGGTTTCATCTTTCAATATAGGAGCACCATAGGGGTTCATTGTTTTTGTTTTTTTATATGGTTTATTAATTTGAACTTTCCCGAAACAAAACATTGTAATCCTCGCAAGTGAGCTTATCTAAATTGCACAGTGTATTTTCGTGCTATGTGCATTGTTGCCTATTTGAAATCTGTTTCAAATAGGCAACGGACGGGAATTAATCTTTCATAGAGTAACATCAAATTATTATCTAATTGACGTTTAGCTTTTGTCAAAAAGCGACTTACACCCATTCATTCACACATTCACATCCCGACAGCGCAGTCAATCATGCAAGACGACAGCCAGCTCATCCTGCGCAGTTAGGGTGAGGTTTCTTGCGCAGGGACAACTCGACACTCTTGGAGCAGCTAGGAAGCGCCGGTCATCGAGCTAGCAATCCTTCCGGTTACAAGTCAATCCGCTCTTCTTCCTGAGCCACTGCCTCCCTGTATTATCTCTGACAACAGACGTGTTCAATTCATGGCCTATGTGCTATGTGAAACGGCAAGTAAAAGATGTTGAAGCCAAAGATCATTGAGACCACCCTCTCACGCCACAAAGAAAGAGCCTACATTGCTAAAACACGCACAGAGTTGAGGTCATTAATCTATTTCAAATGGGCCAATCTTACATTACCGAGACATTGTTTGTGTGATCTGGGGGCTCGCCGACACGATGTGTGAGAGGCGCATATTACAGACCGTCCGAACTCTGACGTCTCTTCCTTTCTTAAAAGCTAAGGTGCAAAGCACAAAGAAAGCAGTTCATAGTCTAGTCTAGTGGGCGTTAGCCACTCTCCTAGTGTTGGTATAAGGGTTTATTTTTGTTGAAGGAGAACTCTAGACTTCGCCATTGTTTGCAGAGAGACAGCTTTATCGACTACACTTTCATTCTTGAGCACACTGAAGCACACACCCACTCAATCCATACAACGCTTTGTCACTCACGCACACACACAATCGTGACACACAAACACACACATTTGCATAAGTGTTGAAACACATATGTGCGATGCGCTTTCTCATTTTTTTTGCGCACATTCACACCTACTCTGTTAAAAAAAAAAAAAATGGTGTACACACACCTTTATACAAACACTTAAATCCATGCGTTTGTGTGCACCTTCTCACTTACTTCATTAAAAAAACGTACACACACACACACACACACACACACACACACACACACACACACACACACACACACACACACACACACACACACACACACACACACACACACACACACACACACACACACACACACAGACCAACCGGACCACAGCTGCAGTAGAAACAAATGGTATTAGTGAAGGTGCCCAGATGTTTCCCTTAGTGAAGGACCTAGCTGAGACTTTTCCATCCAATCAGCTGCCTTTGTGTCCATTTCTCTGTCCCATGGTGCTATGGGGGCGTCTCTTTTTCAGACAGCCTTCTCCAATTACCTCAGAGTCCATGTAGGCTGTCAACGCACTCAGTAGACCCCTCTGAGACACACACAAACTACAAGCATGCATCCACGGACAAACAGGCGCAGACAAACACACACACATGGGCACAGATGCTTTAATGGTGTGTGGGCTTCTAACACGTGCAAACTTTTAATTGTTTGGTTGTACCACCCATATCATCACTCAAACACAGAGAGACACACTTTTGGACACACACAGGCACACAACTATTTACACATATCTCTATATGTATTCTGATTTTTGTCGATATCACACACACACACACACACACACACACACACACACACACACACACACACACACACACACACACACACACACACACACACACACACACACACACACACACTATTAGACTTACTTTTGCTATTTTTCCCACAACTTTTTAACATTTTGTCTATATCACAGTACACACACACAAATTAAGGCACACACACACATTTACGCACACACACTGAGAAGGAAATAGTAGGAAATCAATGCCCGGAACCAGCTCTTCCCTGGAGGTAGGTTCACACTTGGTTCAGGTAGTTGTTCTTTTGAAAGTTTGGATGGTATTTTAAAAGTTTGGTCTGATGAATAAGTCTAGATCCCCAACTGGGCTTATTTTTGGGCTTATTTTTTACTTAATTATTCATCTATTATGAATTGTTTAAAGACCAAAGAAATGCCATTATTTCTCACAAGGAGGAAAATACACGGGGTACACATTTTCATATAAAAATCGAATCTAGAAACCACCATAAGTGGGATGAAGTTCAACACACTGCTGTGCTCAGAGCTCCCTGTGGACCTGAACATTTTATTTTTGCATAATACATGTGTGGGTCTAACATACATTCATGTCTTTCAATCTATCTTTGATACCGAACTAGCAAGCCCAAGCCCTTTGATGAAAATATGCAAATACTGAGCTGCATCCCTCCCTTCCACCTAAGTGATGATATTACATTCTGTACCATTTTAAATCCCTCCAATCCAACACACTGAGAGAGCGCAAAACCGCCTATAAGCTCCTACTTTGAGTTTTTTCTCTTCAGTGTATCAAACCCATCAACTAGTGTATAATTTACTAAATTCAGCAACTGCCCGGTGGTTGCAGATTCCCTTTCCTCTATTCAAGTCCTCTGACACATCTGGGATTACAGCATAAAGACATGCAATTTGTATTCAAAACATACCAACCACTGCCTTTATACTTCTGGGTAATTAAATCTTCATTCATTGGCATTGAGATGTTTTGGTGTGCTGTAGCACGGAAGGGTACTTTTATCATGCAAAGTACAGTGTATTCCTTGGCAAGGAATGGTGTATAATTATTTAATCGTCTGGTGGAAGTGTGGTATTGGTTGATGTGTGAGTGGTGGAGCATGGGAAAGGTTACACAGATTAAGGGAATTGTTTTGTTTGATTGAAACCCAAATGCCTCTTTGTAAGGTGTAAATGTACCCATGCAGATTGTACCACCTTTGAATTAATTTGATTTGTCATAGTTGGAATTTATCCTTTTCTGCTCACTTTTTCTCTCAATTGCCCTCTCATGCCTTCTCAGAACCAGACTGCTAAGCTACCTAGCAGCCTACAGCCGTCTTCTGTTATCAGTTCCTTTCATTGAAGTCCAGTAAGCGTGGCATCCGTGTTTCCCGACATAAAAGTCAGTCCTCATAAACTAGCTAGCTAGTCATACCACAACCCCAGCAGAGTGCTAGACAATCCCCAACGCGCTCTTGGAATTGCCTTGCTGGATATTGAAGGGACTACCCCACTGATGTGCCGCGTGCCATGGTGGGTTAATCTATTGGAAATTGATCGGGGTCGTTCACTGCCATGGTGACAGTTGCTCCTGATACGTTGGCATCACGCCATCAGATGTGTGTGACAACGGGGATTTAGGTTATTAAGTTGGGTTATTTTCGTGGGTTTGGCAGCAGAACAAGCGAGCAGGGACCGGGGGAGGGAGGTCTGTGATGATCGTGAATGGTGAAAAATATTTGACAACACGCATCTTTTGTGTTGTTTTTTTTTATAGCATCGAATAGTATATACTTGAAGCGTACAAAAGTGTTTGATCGAGGAAAAGCATAACAATCCTGTACACATTCCTGTGGCTGCAGAAGCGCTCCTGTGCATCAAAACAATATCTGTGTAGGTAGCCCCAAGGATTTTTTTGCAGTTCTTGTAAAAGGGAAAGATCACAGGCCCCATAGTGCAGCCTTTCACAATAAGAGGATGCAAAGTTTTATTGCCACGAAACACTTACACCCATTTTCCATCTCCTTATTTTATACTTGCGTACTAAGAGGTTCACTGCAAGCAGAAACCTGAATGCTTGATGTTGTTACGGCTTGATGAATGTCCCCTCCAAACTATATTCGGATTAAACTGTCCTATCACGTTCTTTAATGACTACCAAAACAGCAGAAACACAACTCGATGTACCACACTGGGTACAGTGTGAGAGAGAGAGAGAGAGAGAGAGAGAGAGAGAGAGAGAGAGAGAGAGAGAGAGAGAGAGAGAGAGAGAGAGAGAGAGAGAGAGAGAGAGAGAGAGAGAGAGAGAGAGAGAGAGAGAGAGAGAGAGAGAGAGAGAGAGAGAGAGAGAGAGAGAGAGAGAGAGAGAGAGAGAGAGAGGGGAAGAGGCAGAGAGAGAGAGAGGGAGAAAGGAGCTGCTTCATCATGCTTCCATACCTCTGCTTTGGCAGAGCTTGTTAATTTTAGCTGCGGACGACTGGCCTTGAGGTAATTATGTATAAAGGGGGCTAGCCTAGTGAAATACATCTGCTGGCCAGCTCAGCTAACTAATAAATCACCTTCCTTCAAATCAGACTTGTTTTTTTTGTAATTATTCATTTCTCTGCATTATTTCTTCTCTAGTCTCGAGTGCTATATTCAATTTCGGGTTGCTGTGCACAGAGCATTGTGAGTATGCATTTCATGTACGTTTATGTCATAGTTTCTCCGAGGTATTTTCAGACTCATCAGGATGTTCCTGAATAAAATAACGGATTTGTATGGTTAAAAAACAAAGGTCTAATGTCTCAACTCAGTTGAAGCTGGCAATATGATTTAACATTCTTCTCATTAATCTTCAAAGACAAAAGTTCTGCCTTAATTCCGAACTAATATATTTTCTCATTCCAGACTGAAACAAATCAAAACCACAACAATTTTCTGTATAAAAAAATACATTACTTTGACTGCCAGGTAATATAAATAGTTTCACCTCGCTGTAAAGTCAAAAGCCTTTCCTCCTTCGAAAGAATTTGAGTGTGTTGGTATAGACAAGTGTTTAGAGGTCCAACTAAATCCCTCGGTCTGTTTTACACTAGACTTTTGCCTTGGCTATTGACATATAAACAATTATTTGCAAATCACGAAAAGATCCTCAAATTATTTGTAATATCATAGGACAGTTAGGTCAAGCAGCTATTTGAAAAAGAGAAAAGCAATTCGATTTTACGATTGTGTGCTAATGAAATAAATGTTTTCATATACAAGTGCTTTCAGTCCTCCAATTAAACTGATTGTACATGTGAGACCTGACTAACCGTAACAACGGCACTGTGATGTCCAGAGAGACGTAGCTTTGTTATCTTTAGCTCCTATCAACGGCTTTAATTTCCTGTTATTTTCTTACAGCTCTGGTGTACTGCATCGCCATGGTACCTGTATTTAGGTCATCCCTGTAAACCATAGAATCTCTCTCCCCTGCCTTGCTTATCTTTACACTCACATATGCACGCACGCACGCACGCAAACAAACACACGCGCGCGCGCACACACACACACACACACACACACACACACACACACACACACACACACACACACACACACACACACACACACACACACACACACACACACACACACACACACACACACACACACACACACACACACACACACACACACAGAATTAAGGTTAGCCGGTTAAGGTTTTGTCTTGGTTTTATTTCCTGGATTGTTTTTTGGGGGAGAGGAAAGATACTTCCTGGCATCTTTTGTGAACATGCTGCCTGTGGGCTGAATAATGAACTGACTGAAATAAGAAGCAGGTAGTGATTACTTCTCAGCCAGCCGCTTGTGCATAAAACACAGATACAGCAGGATGTGCTCTACAGACAAACGGCAGGCATAGTTAACCATCTGCAGGTTCAACCCGACGACAGCCCCGAGAGAGAGAGCCGCACTGAGCACCAGACTGAACCTCAATGTGAATTAAAAAAACACCTTCAATACCTGGAGGCTGTAGCACAGATTGTACAAAATTAGCTCGCCCCCCTTCAGTCATAGCACGTTATTGATGTGGCTGGCCGACAAATATACCGGTTTTGACGGCCCGTTCGTCCAATCAGATGGCTGCATCCATAGAGTGGGGCGCCGCAGAAATACATCAATATACATATAAATACAATATACAAAATACATCGTCCGTCAACAAGCGGTTGAGGCTAAAGAGACGCCGGGCACACAGCTCCGATGTACCGGGCCCTCTACCTTCTGTTCTGGCCGCGGCGTGCGGGTCCTCCTAACCCGAGTCGACCCACATACCGCACCGGCCTCCTAGAATTTGGAATGTACCACCGGCCATCTGCTCACGCATGGCCGCCAGGCGGGTTTGAGGCCTCCCTCCGTGTTACCCCTAGCCCGCCGCTCCCGTTCTGGCCTATTGTTTTTTGCGGTTTGTTATCCCACAGCTTTATGGCTGTTTGGATGCAGTTCGTTTTTAAATTCATCATAGGTGTGAATTTAAATGACGGGGTGCCATTGTGTTTTGCTCAAGCTGCCGTCTCTCTCTTTCCCGGTGACGAAAAATAATTTGGTAAACTGGAGTGAAACCCGGGGAACATGTCCCAGACAGACAAGCAGGGAGCCGTTGATAAGAGAGGGAGATCCCGGGCGCCGCACGCAGCGCGCCATCAGCCTTCAGCCACCTGCTCGCTGGGCTACCGGGTCCAAGAGCCAGCGGACGCACCTTAGCGCCGGGCCACTGGCAGCACGCTAGATTAACTGTACTCACGTCAGGGAGGAGGGAGAGGGGGTGGGACTCCATTCAACGTCATTCGGTGTCTTTCTATGTTGTTGTTTTTTCCTACTTGTGCCTTTCTCTCTCTCTCTCTCTCTCTCTCTCTCTCTCTCTCTCTCTCTCTCTCTCTCTCTCTCTCTCTCTCTCTCTCTCTCTCTCTCTCTCTCTCTCTCTCTCAACTTCATCTCTCTAAGCAGGTATGGAGCATGATTAAACTGCACATTTTCCCACAGAATGAGGAGAGAAGCAGAGAGGAGAGAGAGAGAGAGAGAGAGAGAGAAGAGAGAGAGCTAGTCCTTTCTCTGACACCAGAGAGAGAGAGAGAGAGAGAGAGAGAGAGAGAGAGAGAGAGAGAGAGAGAGAGAGAGAGAGATGTTGTGAAAGCAAGGAAGGAGATTCTGCCTATAATCTTCGAGAGGTACACACACCAAAGAGAGAGATAGATAGATAAGGGGGAAGATTGACAACAAGTTAAAGGTAACTGTGTGCGTTTGAATATAAAGTGTGGGCTGGATTTCGTGTGTGAGTGTGTGTGTGTGTGTGTGTGAATATTGAGTGTGGGCTCACTATCTCGTGGCTGTGACGGCCTTTAACACTTTAGTAAGCCGAGCTGGTGGACGTGAAGTCTAGCCACCGCTAACAAACTGCTTACACATCTCCACATCCCCCACCCTGCCTCGCCTGCTCACACTTTCCTTTTTTTACCGTCCGACGGTGTGCGTGTGCCTGTCTCGTTATCTCCTAATTTGTTTCTGCATGTCGTCGCCTGCCCGCCCGACCCCACCCCCATCTCCCCCCAGGGTACCGCGTACACACGTTCGCGGGCACGCACACGTTCTC
>OLKM01000678.1:102500-115000 GCA_900291075.1 Melanogrammus aeglefinus
TGGGAAGGGATGGGCAGGCAGAGCGCTTTGAGCAGTTATGTCTTATGGAAGTTATGGCTGGAGACGGGGAACAGTTTGATGGCTTTTTGCTTACTGTACTGGGGACCTTGCCATTTAAGTGAATTGTCACCGGCGATAGAGGGGCGGCGGGGGGGGGATAAAACAGAGAGAGAGTGAAGGAAGAGAGGGGGGTTGAGGGAGAGAGGGAGAGGGAGAGGGGGAGAGAGAGCGACTGTGAGAGACGCAGGAACATTCGTACCAGTTCAGCGCCCCCTTGCTCACGACACCATGTTAGTGAGATAGATGACACGATTTCCCTCTCCCTGCCTCCCCCACTCTCCACCGCTTTCTCTTTAATTGCTCTCTCTCTCTCTGTCTCTCTGTCTCTCTCTCTGTCCCTCTCTCTCTCTCTCTCTCTCTCTCTCTCTCTCTCTCTCTCTCTCTCTCTCTCTCTCTCTCTCTCTCTCTCTCTCTCTCTCTCTCTCTCTCTCTCTCTCTCTTCTCCTCTCTCTCTCTCTCTCTCTCTCTCTCCCACCTGTCTGCGTTCATTACAGATCTACATTTTCTCTTTCTCGGCTATTTCTCCCCCCACCCCTCCTCTCATCACGTCCGGTCTGCAGTCCCCTAGCGCCCCGCTGACAGTGACAGCCCGTCTCCCGTCCTGTCTGCCTGTCTGTCTGTCTGTCTGTCTGTCTGTCTGCCTGTCTGCCTGTCTGTCTGTCTGTCTGTCTGATTCTCCTCCGCCTCCACAGAGCTGTGTGGGTGAGGCCTCTTGAAGCTTCAGTGCAGGGCTCCGACCCCTGTTGGGACAGCCTTTACTGCACTGTACTCCCTCACGGGCCGCCCCTCCGCCCCCCCGCCCCGCCTCTTTAATGTACCAGCCCAACGCTGGAGCACTAGCGGGCCCACTGCAGGATGCACACTCTTGTTTGTTTTTTCATTTTTGTTTCTTTCAAATCCTCCCCCCAATTTTCACCTTGCTTTCTGTCTGCTTTAAAAATATATACATATATATATATATATATTATATATATACTATATATATATATATATATATATATATAATATATATATATAATATGTGTATATATGCATATATGCATATATATATATATATATATATATATATATATATATATATATATATATATATATATATATATATGCCCCGTCCTGGTTTGGGATTCAGCATGTTCAGCATGTACTGGTGTTATTCAGTTCATCTTCATTGTTGTGATTATTCCTTCTCACTACTAAGGACTTTGGTTCCTACCAGAACACGGTGCTGGTGCTGTAGTATTAATAGGGCCTCGGCCTCTAAATGTTTAAGAGGTTTGGGGGTTTCCAGCCGTCTCTGAGGGGTGTAGCAGTGATGCTGTTTGACACTTTATTAAGGGGATGCACTGTTGAATAAATAAAGCAGGGAGCTCTAAATAGGCCCATGATTAAATAGTTATATTGTGCCCTCGACTTTCACTTGTTTCATTATAAAGCAGTAAACACGTGGGACCCAAAATAGATCTTAAAACTAATGGTGTCCCTCTAACTACAATGTTTAGGAAGGTTACTGCTGGGAAATTTTAACAGTGCATTGCACTATTTGGGTAAAAGTAATGACTCTCTTTTTTTACTTTCTCTTTTTTTTTTTTCAAGCACAGTCTAAAGACTGACGCAAAAAAAAACTGGATGTTTTTGAAGTAATCAGGTCCCCATCGTTGTGTATGCACGTTCATTATTTGTGTGTGTGTGTGTGTGTGTGTGTGTGTGTGTGTGTGTGTGTGTGTGTGTGTGTGTGTGTGTGTGTGTGTGTGTGTGTGTGTGTGTGTGTGTGTGTGTGCGTGCGCACGTTTGTGCTGTACCAGTGTGTCTGTAAAAAAAAAAAATAATGTCTGCATGTTTGCTTTATGATCATTCTTGTTTGGCGGACTAATCCTTATTGGCAAACACAGAACAGAATCTTTACTTAGCTGACATGCAATGCTAGCAGTATCCACAGATATCGATCGACACAAACTGATTTACCAAACGTCTAGTGGCTTGAGCAAGATGGCACACCCATACCTGCTACTTAATGGTATCTGAATGGTATTATCCCTCCGATTAAATTCCTCTGCTGAACAGTGCTGTCTTAGTTCTGATCACGTTTCATGAAGGGAGCCACCTAGTGATTTTGCATCAGGAGTACCTGATGGCTATCGCAGTCATTTCAGATGTGCGAAATGAAGCCTTGGGTTTTTAAGATGAGCTTGGTGCAGCTTAAATGTACAACACACTTTAATGGTGCTTAACGTTGGGTTCCTCCTATGGTAGCCAGGCCAGCGTGCTAGGTAGCACTCTTGTTCCATAGTTAGTAGGGGTGTGCCAAAAAATCGATTCATATAATAATCGTGATTCTCATTTACTACGATTCAGAATCGATATACGTAAAATGGCCCAAAATCGATGTAATTTCATAACTCTTGTTCATAAATCTTCATAAAACTTGTTTTATTTTAAAGCTACTGAGACATATTAATGTTTTGTGCAACAGTTGTGTTCCACCTGATATTTTTGGTGCTGCAACATTCCTGGGAAATGTTAAACTGTACCATTTTTATTATACAGAAGCACTTTATTTTTGTCCCAACTTATTATATAGCTAGCTTCTTAGAGTAGCACTTGTGGTCCACACACCGTGGAAAAGGCACTGTCCTTAGAATTTAAAAGGCAGCATGTTTAACTGCACTATTTTTTTTAGACTTTTATTTTTGTTACTTAAGCAATATGTGATATCGCTTTTATGCAACAGTTGCAACAATTCCATCTAAGCATGGATAAATGTTTAAAATTAAATACATGTGAAAAAGACACTTTGATGTCTCCATTTTTCATTCTGTCTTGCAGAGCAGACTGGAGCAGATCATGAGGATACTTTGCACACCTATAGATTGAAGCAGAAATCATTATGAATCAAATCGTATTGAATCGAAAATCGATTATGAATCGAATTGTAGCCCCAAAAGTCGTAATCGAATCGAATCGTGAGATAGTAAAAGATTCCCACCCCTAATAGTCAGTCCTTAGTCACTGGTGATCTTACATTTAGTTTGGGTTTGAGAAGTGAATCTCCAAGAAGGAAAAATTCTGCAGTTAGAAATTCAATGGGCCCTTAATTGTAGTCTTGTGACAATGATGCAACAACTTTTCCTGTGGTGACATTATAGTTAGCGTCAATGTCCATTTGTCCTGATGGAGTTGCAGTAATTTGTCTTTGACTTTGGCTGCCAGCTGTGAAGCAGTGTTGTAATTGTAGTCTAAATTGTCTGAAGTCAGACTTTCTGAGTTGGGAACATAATGGGACATATTGAACGCAAATACAAAGTTCTTTGATTCAAGAAAGAACTTTCGTTCAATGCATTCCTTGCCACAGAAGGAAAACTGAAACAGCGTTTAGTGATGAGCTAGTCCTTGAGGTCATCCCTGACCGTGCATGTAAGCACGGGATGAATAAATAGGATGCACGCGCTTTTTTACAATGAACAGGTCTACTGCAATGCACTCCTCATCGGGATCCTTAGCAAGAACATCCAGCAGCTGCAGTACATCCAGAATTGTGCTGCCAGGATCCTGATGGGGGGTGCGGAAGTACCACCCAGTCACACCCATCCTCAAATCCCTCCACTGGCTTCCTGTCCAGTACAGGATCGAATTCAAGGTTTTCCCTTCTGTCCCACCAGTGCCTCCATGGCACTGCCCCCCTTTACCTCAAAGAACTCATCATCCCCCCCCCCCATTCCTCCTCATTTCATGTCTGCTCTGGACAAGCCAACCTCCTCCAGCTTCTGAGGACAAGGTTCCACTATGGGCGACCGTGCCGTCTGCTCAGCTGCACTCAGTCCGTGGAACGCTCTCCCTGACCATCTTAGGGCCCCGCAGACTGTGGATTGTTTTAAAAAGGCCTGAAAACCCATCTTTTTAGACGAGGCTTTGGCTAAACTGCTATTTTAAATGTTTTTATTTTTATTTATTTATTTTTTTTGTTGTTTTTCCCGTATTTCTTTTTATGCTAGTTTTAAAGTATTTTATGTTGTTTTGTATCCTTTTTCATGTGCATTGTAGCACTTTGAGGTCATTGAGTTGATGTGAAGTGCGTTATAAATAAAATGTATCATCATTTATTAAAACGTCAGAATGGTTGAGTCCGTGTTCCAACGTCCAAGCTCCCCCTCGGCCCTGTGTTTGCCAGTCCAGCGGTCCTGCCATCAGCGTACGAGCGTCCACCTGGCACCGACCCCACCACCCAGCCACCCCAACATCGTGTCGTGCCCTGTGTTGTTGGACAATCACCCGGCCGTGAACTTGGCCTCTGCCTGGCAAAGCATTGTGTTTCTTCACATTAGACACACTCTTCTGAGAATGATGGCATGTCAGGTGTGTGTGTGTGTGTGTGTGGGTGTGGGTGTGGGTGTGGGTGTGGGTGTGGGTGGGTGTGTGTGAGAGAGAGTTTGAGTGAGCCAACTAGCACAATATTGTGCCAGCTGAATAGGGGCAGTAAGTCCCATTGCTGGATGCGCACAAACATGCACACACACACACACACACACACACACACACACACACACACACACACACACACACACACACACACACACACACACACACACAACACACACACACACACACACACACACACACAGCACACACACACACACACACACACACACACACACACACACACACACACACACACACACACACACACACACACACACACACACACACACATGGCAGCAAACACACAAAATCACACACTCACACACAATCGTACAGCGTTTAGACACACAGACCCACACATACTGGCATATGGCACTGATTGAGCCTGACGGTTTCATAGCTACAGCCAGATTCGATTTCATGTAATAGAGTGAACAAACCCAAATTGTGCCAAATTCAGTATCAAGGGACCCCCACACACACACACACACACACACACACACACACACACACACACACACACACACACACACACACACACACACACACACACACACACACACACACACACACACACACACACACACACACACACACAGCTTTATTAGTGCTGTTGGCCATACATTACTATGGATGGCTTATTCCTACACTAACAGCGTACTGATAATCTATGGTCCAATAATTATGTCTCTCTTATCTATGGCCTCAAAGAAACTAAATAACTATACGAGTTTACGCTAACGGCTTTGCATTCAACCATTATGCCCACTCATTAAATATTCATCCAGACTTCTAGACAACTCTCTGTGCTAAAAGGGTTGAAGGTTTCTCAGCCGTGTGCTCCACAAGGTACAAGGTTTTATTAACAGCTGATTAATACCTACTTCTGTGACATTAAAGGAGACAAATTGTGCAATTAAGATCACAAACGATCGACTGTCTGTAGCCGTCTCTACCAGATAATTCTTTGATTTACTCTGTGTTTTGAAACGGACCACTCCTTTATCACGGCACAGCGCGTTTCAGAGCGAGGACCCGACAGGCAGTAATTATCTATTCAAATATGAACCTGATCTAATCTAATCTATTTTAATCTCATATAATCTAATCAAACCAACTCTAATCTGTCTTAATCCGACGCGCGGGTGGGGGGGGGGGGGTGAGAAGGCTGCAGATGCAGGGGCTGTGGACCCGGTCGCTGGAACATGCTCTGCGGGCTCGTTCACACCCTCTCCCTCCATCTCCCTCCATCTCCCTCCATCTCCCTCCATCTCCCACCAAGCTGTTGCTCTGTGTCTTAAGGACGCTCCCTCCCTCCTCCTCCTCCGTCTCTTTCTTTTGTATCTTTGTTTCTTTGCTGCCACCGGTCTCTTTACCCGATCTCTCTTACCAGTTAGTTTGTCGGTTTATTTCCGTTCCCTCATTCACTCTTTTTTTTTCATTCCTCTGTTCGTTCATTTCGTTTCGTTCATTCTTTATTTCGGCCTATCCTAATTTCTTCCTTTTCTTTCTCCTTAACTGGGTTTCCTCTTCTGTGCCGCTTCCCCAAGTGTCCTTAAGCTGCACCCTCCCTTCCTCACTCTCTTTCGCTTCGTCGCCTTCTCTCTTTATGTTCTTATGTTCCTTGCTTCCTCCATCTGCTTAACACTCAAAGTCTTCCATCCAAATACAAAATCACACACACTATAAGCGCCCTGTACAGATGGACGGAGGCCAGCCTTTGCTTCTCGCAGTGTGTAACAGGGTTTGTATACACAGGAGCCGGTGTTGAATTCAATCCAATCACCCGTATGATCAATGGACACTTTTTTTCAGGTCGTAAAACTGTTGGTGTGCTTGAAATTCTTCCGCAGCCCATCTCGTAAGAACCTACCCTGTGATTCACCGCAGTCTGACGGCTGGTTGTGTAGCGTTACACGTGGTTTACCGCACAGCCCTAAGCACGCCGAAGAGGGTGGTGACAAATAAAGGTGGTGCCACAGTGAAACTGGTCCCCTGGAAACACCCTAGGGCTAGCAATATAAGTTTACGCATTTTATGAAATCTAAAACAAAGTGTACTTCGCATATACTGCACATTACGTTTTATTTTTCAAAAGTGTGTTTTGCAGTTTCCGGCAGTTTTCATATTATACTTTGTCCATCGGTAGCTTTGTTGTTTTACTAATGTATGAGCTGACTGAAGTATTGATTTCTTCCTCCTGGCATGTTAGCTCTACATGCACGTGGGTTAGCCCTTAGCTCTCCTCGTACCTCTCTCCACATGCTACATGGGTTTGACCACTCAAGCGCGATGATTCGATTGAACTTTTGTGTATCGTGCTGTAAATAGATCTCAACTTTCTGCCTGGTTGGATTTAAATGGACACACACGCAAACAAACCCAAAAAATGCACACAAACGCACACACACAAACACACACACACACACTGACACTGACACTGACACTGACACAGCCACACTCACAAACACACATACAGAAACCCAGTGCACAGCCTTCCATGCTTGAATGCAGTCTTTGATAATCACAAATTATTGTGTGCGGCCAGCAATACAAGCACGCTGCTTCAGAGAGAGAGTAGAAAGGATAAGAGCTGCAGGAACCACAGTCTAAAGGAGCAATGAAGTAAGAAACAGAGATGGTGGATTAGAAGGGACAGAATGAGACAAAGACAGAGAGAGAGATAGAGGGGGTGTTGGGGAGAGGAGCGAGTTTTGCAATTAGGTAGCTGGCTGCCTCAGGTCGTTCGATGGGTAGTTTTGTCTTTCTCACTTACAACTGAAATCTCTTCTTTCTTCTTCCCCGCAATGCTATGCCTTCTCTCTCTCTTGATCTGTCTTTTTGTCTCTCTCTCTCTCTCTCTCGCCCACTCTCTCTCTCTCTCTTTCTCTCTCTCTCTCTCTCTCTCTCTCTCTCTCTCTCTCTCTCTCTCTCTCTCTCTCTCTCTCTCTCTCTCTCTCTCTCTCTCTCTCTCTCTCTCTCTCTCTCTCTCTCTCTCTCTCTCTCTCTCTCTCTCTCTCTCAGTTCAATTCAAGACTAGAATAAGCAATTATGAGAAATATTTGGGCAGTTGTATAGATTAGAGATAGAGCGAGAGAGCCAATGAGTCTCCATCGTCAAAAGGCAGTCAGTGAAAGGCATTGGTTGGACTCTTTCTTCTCTGTTCTTTCTGTCTCCCACTGCACTCTTGTGCCTTCACTTTTTTTCCTGCTATTGTTCTCTATTTTCCCCATCATTTGTGTTCATAAACATCATGTGACTCAGAACATGAACGGTGAAGCCTTTCCCATGTTGTTGCGCCATTGAAGTGGTGTGACTGATGTCCAAGTCACTGACCCTACAGAAAGATGTCAGGGTTTTTTTTTTTACCCGGCAAACCCTGTTGGGTTCGTGTCATCTGTGTCTCCTGGGAAACAGAGAGAGAGAGAGAGAGAGAGAGAGAGAGAGAGAGAGAGAGAGAGAGAGAGAGAGAGAGAGAGAGAGAGAGAGAGAGAGAGAGAGAGAGAGAGAGAGAGAGAGAGAGAGAGAGAGAGAGAGAGAGAGAGAGAGAGAGAGAGAGAGAGAGAGAGAGAGAGAGAGAGAGAGAGAGAGAGACCATACAATGTGCAGAAGAGTCAAAGGAGAAGCACAATGTGCGGTAACCAGAGAGTTAAAGATACAGGTGTTGGATACCAGACTAAATACGGTTTTTCAATAAAGACTGTCTCTACTACAGCCAATGGGCTGCAGCAGCCTTGTTAAACATGCCTGATAGGAAAGAAAATCCTTTAAGTTCTTTTTGCTTTTTGGATTTAAATGGCTTCTTTTTTTCTTTTTTTTAAGTAGCCATACAACATCATGTTCTAATAAACACTCCAGTAAATCCAATACGGAGTTCTGTGCATGTGTGTTTCTTTTTACGTGGGTGCATGTGTGACACACAAGTGTTTGTGGCTTCACCTCGGTGTGAAGGTGTTGGCCGCGGCAGGCCGGAGATTAAGATGTTATTGATTATGTCTCAACCCGGAGAAGGATTAAATTCCTAGCTTCCTTGGGAGGGTGGTCTCCGGTGGGCCGCAGCTCTGTCCAGAGACTCACCACAGAAGAGGAATATCTCAGGTTTCACTAAGCAAAACCCTGCCACCTTATTGTAATGTATTTTTCCATTTTTACTTTCCGAGGAATAGCACCGCATGGACGGCATCGCAGCATGACGCCACAATAATCGACACCTGGCAGCAAACCTGTAGTTGACCAAACCAGAAGATCCTGTTCTCCACGTCGGAACTCATAAATAGCAACCATGACAACAGTGTTACTGCACCGACCAGGCTTGGATGTGGCACACACAGGCCAGGGCTTTGATTCCCAGTGGAGCCCTCCTCGGTGGAAGTGCACTCCCCGTGCTGTGGGGCTTAGCACCGGCCACTAAAAGCTAGCCACACGTTAGAACACAGCTTTTTTTTTTTTCTTATTTTGCAATTCTGTACCTTTTAATAGACAGCTTGTAAAAGCAGTATGTTTTTTTCCCTATTCTGTGTACTATATTTATATTTAATGTTATCAATATATAAATATATATATATTTCTTTTTGCGGGGTAATTAATCATAAGATTATAAGCAATATAATTCTAAAGGCTTGATTCATTAAGTTTCAGCTTCTTCTATGACTAGGGTCTGTATTTAATATTCAAGTGTTTATCCATACGTCTATTAGGGGCAAGCTGAAGGAGACTAGTGAAAGGCCACTTAATTCCAGGTCCAGACCAGACCTCTTCACCATAACCCACCCTGTTGTCTACAGAGTGCATGGACGAGAGAGATTGTACAGGAACAGGCAGGGGGAAGAGAGAGCGAGAGGAAGAGCGTTTCATACCCCTCCTACGTTGCTGTTCTAACCCGTCAGAAACCCAACGGGAAGGATGAAATGTGTAGCTCCCCGAGCTGATCCTAGCCCGGTAGGACTGGTGGTGGAGGTGGTGGAGGGGGTCAGACCCCGTGGCTTGATGGAGACATTATGCATTATGAACATGTTAACCTCGTTGGCATCGATCACAACGTGGCGCGGGGATGACGGGTGCTCCACACATCAACTCACACGTCAATGCTAACTGGGTTATTAGCTCCTGAATAGTCCTTGACTGTCTTTCTGCACTCTGGCGCCCACATGCACGCAGACACACAAGCACACACACACACACACACAAGCACACACACTTGCTTATGAAATACACTACACACACATTGTTTACTTGTGATGAGGAATGCACATTTTATTGTAGCTAGGACCTCCGTCGTCGACTAAGTCTCTTCAGTCAGGCTCCTTTGCATTGTTGTTTCCAGTAAAAAGGAGACGTGTCATGTTTGCTTTAGCAAGCTCACTGGCCCTGGGAAGGTATGGCCAATCTGACGCCTCAATTATAAGACGACGTGTTTGTAGACACATGGAGCCCTAATCTTCACTCTTTTAAGAGAGGTTGTTTCTATAATACTGACCATACTGCAATGAAGTCATTGTAGTTGAGGCCGGCTCAGTGTCTCAAGCCACTACACACACACTACTACACACAAAGGCGTTGCACCTTGTGGTGACCCGGGTTCGATTCCCACCTGCGGCCCTCCTCCGTCTTTCCTTCTCTCCTTCAAACCCACTTTGCTGTCAAGGTATTCCCTGTCCCTGTCCATAAAGCGAGGCAATCCCCTAATAAAGATACAAGCGTACTAAAAGCTGTCATAGGTGTCGTATACACTCTATTCTAGCGCTTCTGTTTGTGTTAAAGCGCAGGATGATGAAATCTTTCAGGCATCTTAAGGTAATGAAATACTTGACAACAGAAGGACTCACTAAATGGTCGATGTGCTGTATAATGGCAAACCGGCACTTCCTGGTTTTGACAGCTGGCATGACATTTAATTGATCCCTTTCCAGATGTCTCATGGAGAACTTTATCACCAGTTCCACATGTTGTGGAAAATGGAATGTACTTTTTATTGTGTTCAAATTTGTCCTATATGTTTTTCTTACTACTTCTAAGTGTTAATCATAAAATGGATAAAAGATGCCCCTCTTTATGTTGTAGTTTGTGGCGCAGGTTCAGTTCACGGCTGTAAACGTCTAGCATGCGGGGATGTTGTTAACCCCGGCACGAGGTCTTTATGATCAGCACTAAGTACTTGGACAGCGTCAACATTTACTATCACATTCTGAAGTGTTAAAGCATTACATTCAAAGACAGGGGGTGGTACATACATAGCACAGCCACACTACAAACAAGCCCACACACACACACACCAAGACAGACGGACGCACACGCACACACACACACACACACGCAAACACACACATGGGAACTTCGAAACACACTCATAAACACATCTGGGCAGCTGTGAAGTCCGCCGAGACTGTGATAGATGTATGGCAGAACAACACATGGCGAGGTTTTCGCTTCTGAGCTGCATAATTACACTTCATGTTGTGTTTCCTCTGACTAACTTCAAAGTCTGTGTTTTTATTTATCCTTTTTTTTTTCTTCTTGAGGAATTAGTATTTCTGTGAGGCCCTGTGCATCTCATTAAACGCTGTTATGCAAAGCGGGGCCCCTTGGAACCATTATTTTCGCAAGCATCGCTTAGATACACACACACACACACACACCACACACACACATTTACTTTGATGCTTAAGTAACTCTCCCTCTGCCTCTTTGTCTGCGTCTGTCTGTGTGTCTCTCTGTCTTTGTCGCCCCCTCCGTCCCTCTCCAAATACCTCTCCTTCAATCCACTACCCCAACCTCCATCCCTGAACTCCTTTCATCCACATCCTATTCCTATTTCCTCATTTACAATTACATGGGTTCTTTTTCCTCTCCTCTATACACTTTGTATTGTTTTTCTGTGGTTCTTCCGGCCCCCCCCCGCTCTCTTCTGACTCTTGGTTGATCTGTCAATCTCCCCTCTCTGCGTCCCCAGTGGGCCGTCTGCTGATAGAGTTCAGCTCCCAGATGACCATGGAGCGCGTGCAGAAGGAGAACCCCAACGTGACGGACGGCGGACGCTACACGCCCCCCGACTGTCGGCCCAGATGGAAGGTCTGTCTGTCTGTCTGTCTGTCCCTCCCTCTCTCTATGTGTCTATCTGGCTAACAGTCTGTCCGTCTATCTTGGCGTCTAGCAGTTTGTCTGGCTGTCCTGCTCGCTCTGTCTGTCTATCCCTCCCTCTATTTTTCTATCTGTCCTACTGTCCTACTGTCGGTCGGTCTGTCTGTCGGTCTGTCTATCTTTCTGTCCGACGCGTCTATCTTGCTTACTGTCTGTCTCTGTCTGTCTGTTTCCTTGTCTGTCCCTCTTTCTTGGCGTCTAGCAGTTTTTTCTGGCTGCCCTGCTCTCTGTCTGGCTTGCTGTCTGTCTGTCTGTCCTTCTGGATGGCTGTCTGGCTGGCTAGCTGTTTCTTCTGGTTGTCTGTTTATCTGGCTACCTGTCTGGCTAGCCATCTGTCTGTCTGTCTAGTGTGGCTGCCTAGATGTCTAGTAGGTGTCCGTCTGCCCGTCCAGTTGGCTCTCTTTTCCGTCTGGTTGGCTGTCTGCCTGTCTGTGTATGTTTGTCTGGATGTCTACCAGTGTAGGTCTTGATTTGGGACCCCTAGGGAGCGATCACACGGAGGCACGTCCCTAAAAGTGTGTCACCAGCCAGACTGATGTTTTCTTCCGGTATGGCGAGCCCGCCGTCGCTCTCTCCTGCGCCGCACACCGCACTTTTCTAGCGTACTTTTAAGACGTGCAAAAAAGTTTCAATGTTCTCAATTTTTCAGCACAAGGCCCGTCCGTGTAACTTGGCCTCGGCCGCCAATCAAATCAAGTACGAGACGGGCTCTGCTACTTCACCGCTGCCGCTTTGTTGCCACAGCAACTAGCCAAACCAACCGTTGGACAATGGCGAATGTGGATGCAAATGGATTTTCCCCCGTCCTCATCCAGTAGCAAAGCAAACAAAGGCAAGACTTGGGAGTCTGATTGCATCCATTTATTTTCCCGCTAATCACATTTAATGGG
>OLKM01000678.1:117500-132500 GCA_900291075.1 Melanogrammus aeglefinus
GTGTGTGTGTGTGTGTGTGTGTGTGTGTGTGTGTGTGTGTGTGTGTGTGACTGTGTGTCTGCTGCTTCTGTGTGACTGTGTGTGTGACTGTGTGTGTGTGTGTGCTGCTGAGTTCATTTCTCTGCCATCATTGGTAATGAGCTCTTCTCGGTGCCCTTTCAGTCCCTTGTGGCCCGTGAGCCACAGCTTAACCGCTCCCTCCACAGATCAGACCTTTGGTTCCGCCTGCTCCAGGGTCCCCCACTTCTGATATGGTTATGTTCCAATATTTAACTCGCTCTCTCCCTTTCGCTCGCTCTCTATATCCCCCTCTTTCGTACCTTATCACTCTCTCTCTTTCTCACTTTCTCTCTCGCTCTCCGTTGCTCCTTCTCTTCTCCCCTCCTTGCTCCCTCTCTCACTATCTTGCTCTTTTTCCCCCCTCTCTCTCTATCACCCCCTCTTTATTTCCATATCTCTGTCCCTCTCTTTTTATCGCTGCCTCTTCCCCCCCCCCCCCCTCTCTCTCTCTCTCCTTTTCACTTCCTCTCTCTCTCCATCTCTCTCCATCGCTCTCTCTCTTGCTCTCTACCTTGTTCTCTCTATCATTTGCTCTCTTCCCTCTTCCTTTATGTATAAAACGATCCACTAGCAACTCTCAGAGCGTGGTGATTTGCATTTCAATTGCAAAACCATAATCCAGTTTATGTGCAACGTGAGGTATGATGAGGATGGACCTATAAAAGATAATGAATTTGCCAGAGATCATAGTTTATACGGCCCAACAATTGGCACACAAATAAATTGTGATTATTTTCCTTATGACAGTTTCTTCCTTCCACTTAAAAGGGAGCTTTAGATAATTGAATTTACACATTTGTCTTTTCGTGCGTATGTGTAGGCTTTTTATATTGGCTACTATATGCAGCTCTATTTGACTGTATCTTTGGGTCAGCTCTTCATTTGCACGGAGCAATGTCCATCAAAAAGGGACAAGCAAGCAAAACTGAACACAAGATATATTAAAAAGTTGAAAAGCACACACCTTTTTCATTGTGCTGAAATAAAAATATCGATTTTCTTTGAGTGTGCTTAAGTATTGAGTAGTGTAGCGCCATTTAAACAATACCAAGCGTCATACACCCTTTACCTCTGACTTTATGTCATTTTTGTCTGGACAAAAATGGGCTCTTGTAGAAATCCTTTACCTCAGTTGAAATGTCAACAGCCGCTGTTCCTACATGGTGTATTGGCTCGGAGGGCTACGTTATGCAGTCAGTTATGTTCCTGTCTTCTAAACTGGTGACAAAGTGTTTGTCTTGTACACTCTCTGTGTTACTGTCAAACAGATTTTGAATCACACCAACGGACAGGCCTGGCGGCCCACATAAAGGGCAGCTCCGCCTCAGTCTGTCGATAAAAGAGGCTGCCTCACGCTGTCCTCTGGAGCACCGACTTTATCTTCCTCCCTTTCCGTCGTATCATATGAATGTTGAAGAACATAAAGGAGGATATCCTTATATCTATAGAAATGCTTCCCCTCAGCTCTTGTCATCCATGTATGGATCACATTTGCGCTTGGCTTAATATTTCTGTTCATACTAAATATTTGAATAGCTTTGCATTGTTGGAATTTAAAAGCACCCCGCAGATCTTACCCGACACCAGCCTGTCCTCGCGAGATATACCGGAGATGACCAGAAGTTTCCAGATCTAAAGTAACAACGCTGTTGATCACAGTCGACCTGGCTTAAAACAATACGTCTTCATTGTACCTTCAGGGGATTCAGTCTCATCCCCCTTACACTGTCCGATTGACATTTCCTCCACACGCTCATTCATAATAATAACCAATGTACTTGTACCCTTTGGACGTGTGCGCCGTTCAACGCAGATCTGCTCTCCTGACGGTGTTTGCAGGCGAGCGGGGGGACGGGTTCGGCTGGTTCAGCAGACGGAGCGAACCATTAAAGTGTGTTCAGGCGGGGCGGACAGGGAAGACCCGGGGGTTGGCGGAGGCAGGGGGGTGGGGGAGGTGGGGGGGAGAGAGCGAGGCAGGGCAGACGCAGGAACCAAAGCTTAAGCGAGTGGAAAAACAAACCGACCCGAGCGACAGTAGTGCAATTTTGAGGAGGCTCCGGCATGATTGGCCGCTTAAACCTTTCCTTCCTGAGGGGTACGAGGCGGAGTATGGGATGTTGTTCACATCGCGCTCGCTCAAGTGCCTAATACTGGGTGTTGGGGAGGGGGGGGGGGGGGCTTTCGCATGTAGCGGTGGGGACAGTGGTGGTGGAGGAAGAGGAGGACGAGCCAGAGAAGACGAGGTCATCAGCAGGGAGAGGTCATCAAGAGAGGACGAGTATCCCGTCTCAGAGCGCATGCCTTCTGCATGCGTGCCCTTTGATGTCTTGTCTTTATGTTCCGGTAACAGCGTTAGATGACGAACACACAGTGCACGGACACAAACACAATACAAGAGTAACCCCAAAAGAGCTTTATGACACGACACTCGGGTCAGAGTACAACGGCTCCTAGGAAGCGGAAACATCTGGGGAATGAACGGTGCCAGAGGTCGAGGACACCTTTCTCAACATATCCATTCCAATTGTCTCATCTGACAAAGGGCGCTGTGTCGTTCCCTCTGAAGATTTGTACCCCTCTTTGAAAGTTGTTATTCTTCCAGCCAACAATACAGAAGCAGAGCGGCTAGGGGGAAAGGGGGAGGAAATGTGGGCAGGGCCTTTTTGACATTGGCTCAGAAGAGTGAGGGGAGCCCGCAAGGACTGAGGCGCTACCTCTTTGTGTGTCCTCCCCCTCCTGCCAGGGACCAGAGCCAAGATTTGGCTGCTGGCTGTCAGCTCGTTGTGTCAATTGGAGACCCGCCAAGAGACACAGGGGGGGACAGTCAGATAGAGACCCACAGACAGACAGACAGACAGACAGACAGACAGACAGACAGACAGACAGACAGACAGACAGACAGACAGACAGACAGACAGACAGAGCAGACAGACAGACAGACAGACAGGCAGACAGACAGACAGACAGACAGACAGACAGACAGACAGACAGACAGACAGACAGACAGACAGACAGACAGACAGACAGACAGACAGACAGACAGACAGACAGACAGACAGACAGACTGGTGTTCAAGGGGAAAGTATAAGGAAGAAAAGGAAAGAAATACTGAAAGAAAGAAAAAAAATTAAAGAGGGAGAAGGGTTAGTTGAATGAAAGAGGAAGGTTTAACGGGAGTATGAATGAAAAATATGAATAGTTGTTTTTTTTTTACCCTGTAGAGAGGTCAAAGTTAAATTGAAGTGAAACCTTGAAATGCATTCAATTTCAACAGATATGTTGATTACACTGAATGTGTCCCCAGTCAGTCAATGTCAATGTTCATTCAATGTTTTTTCTGCATTTTAGATAAAAAGAAAATGCTTCACTCTTTGTTTTATCCATGTATTTTCATACAGGGTTAATTGGGGTCAGTTACATTTGACCTCTTTCTCCAGTTGACAGATACATGGGATAGTTCATGTTCTATTTGTACACACTTGATTTAAGCTAGGGTAGGCTTAATCAAAATACACATGACCACCTCACTATCTTTAGCAATAGCACTACCGAGCATTGTGGGAAAATGTATACTTTGTAGGGGTGTCCTCGTTATAGCCTTATCTGATTCGTCAGACCAGACCCATCTTCAACTGATCGTCCAATCATATATAGGGTTGGGTATCGTTTGAAAATTTTCGATACCGATACCGAAACCGATACCTTTAATTCGATACGATACCTTCACGATACTTTTTCCGATACTTTATATTATGAAAACCTTATAGGATTATCGGCGAACTACTTTTCTATAAATGATTATACATTGAGCACCATAATTCGTTAATAACTCTTTCTAATAGCACTTTGAGATTAAAAGGATACAATGACAATGAAGTCAACGTGCAAACTGGCAGATTTATTGTGAGGGCATTTTCATATATTTCAAATGATCATATATACAACATAACATATTTTTTTATATTTGCCATCTACGTGGTTACTAATGATAAAGTTGCAGTAACTTGCATCTATCCATTCTCAGTTGGAGTTCTTATGGAGGAAGATAAAAAATAATAAAATAAAAGCTTTCGCGTCGTCTACCGTAAAGTATCGAAATTTGGCACCTTTTTCTCCAAAACAATTCGATACTCGGTAGGACCGAAATAATTCGGTCGGTGCCAAATGGCACCGTTGTTTGATACCCAACCCTAATCATATATGATATTTTTTCTAACACATGCAGCTCAATGATGCCTAAGGTGACCGACCACCA
The DNA here is from genome assembly GCA_900291075.1 of Melanogrammus aeglefinus. Taxonomy (NCBI): domain Eukaryota; kingdom Metazoa; phylum Chordata; class Actinopteri; order Gadiformes; family Gadidae; genus Melanogrammus; species Melanogrammus aeglefinus. The sequence goes on from OLKM01000678.1 coordinate 121,816, forward strand.
CAAACAAATGTACTGTTAACAATATGACCACAATTGTAATTTGACAGTAAAGATAGGCTCCTTTTAGCCTTATATACTATACTATGGACTAATATAACATAGTGCAATTAATATAATAATTATTTGAAATCAAACTGATAACGCACAGTATTTATATCCAATCATGCATAGATAAGGAGAATGTAGAATACTGCCCATTTCAATTTAGGAGAATGAATGAATGAACGCATTAATATGTGTTTAAAGCAATCCAATCATTTTATTTGGGTGAATGAAATGGTTCGATGGCTTATTGGATCTTTAGAGGCCCGCGACAGCTGCAGATAACAGATTTGTGGCTCATTCTTTCAGATCATTTGATTTATTTATCATTAAAACAACTTTTTAATTCTTGACAAAAAAAAGCTTCTAAACTAAATAGATTACCCTGGCTTTAATGTTGTATATATATATATCCAACCCATCAAACCCAAGTTATAACTAATCCCATCCATCCTACCATAAAAGACCCCTTCTCCACACTGCTCAGTCAATTCCCAAACGTTTAATGCTTAGATTGCATTGTATAGAGTTCATTTTGCACTTCAATGGAAATGGGAAAAAATGTGATTACAGTAAAAGTAATAAGTAACCCTTGACATTAAAGGTACAGAAAAGATTCAGCGTTCTACCAATATTTTTGCAACTGTTTGTGAGGCCAAACCATGGGAAGGTTACACACTCGGTCAACAAAAATGTTTTCGTACACGGCAAAAAGTTTTTTTTTTTTCATATCTCCATCCACTGCTTCCTTTATCTGAAGTGGCTTTTAACAAAATAATATGTAAAAGGATGTTGCACTCTTACCTTTTCTGGGCTCTCTGCAGTCTGCTGCTGCTCATTATTCACACTGCTGTAATAAGGGTTACCAGACACTGGTTAGAATAACTAGGCTGGTAAAATACCAACCTCAGAAGCAAATCATGAAATAATAATAAGCAATTCAAATGATCCGGTCATATTTTCTCACCTATACTGATCACACTTCTAATGGCCTGACCCAAGTGTTAAATTAGATTAGTACAGTTAGAGGCGATTGCATGTTCGTTTCTGAACATAGTGATTACAAAGAGATGTTATTTCCTATCCCTGTTTACTGTGGCTTGGTTTCTGCATTGATTATATATTCCATTCTGAACTGAACTGAACAAAGCCCTCTTTGTTTTAACAGCCATCATTTTCTTATCACGTAGTGAAAGAGGTCAGTCCCCTAGAAAGATATCTAGGCATATATATAGGGCAGGCATAAACCTATTTTATAACTTTCTGTCCCTCACCCATGTCCATTGCTCTCGCGCCCTCGCTCTCGCTCTCTCTCTCGTTCACTCGCTCTCTTGTCTCTCCGCCCATGTCTCTCTCTCATTATACCATGCTGCAAAGTCTCTTTTATGATGTTAATCTTCTGCAATCACAAATCGACCATGAGCGGGAAAAGACAAAATGCCTGCTGTTGACCGTGGTGGAGAATATTGATCTCATGATTAGCCACAACTCCCTTGCTCTCTCTCTCTCTCTCTCTCTCTCTCTCTCTCTCTCTCTCTCTCTCTCTCTCTCTCTCTCTCTATCTCTCTCCCCCTCCCCTTTCTCTCTCTCTTTCGTATTTCTGCCCGTTATTTGTGGAATAAAGTAATGGCGTCATTTGTGGCCCCAGAGCCGGTCTGGTGTGAGGTGCAAAGTGGTGGATGGTGCCAGCCGGTTGTTGGTGATGAATTATAGATTCAGAACCTTCTATTCTTCTCCCCTTCCTGTTCCTCCACTCTTTTCTCCCCGCTCTTCATGCCCTCTCCACTCCTCTCATCTCCTCGCTCCTCTCCTCTCGTCTCCGTGTCACTCCTCGTCGCTCCCTGCTCCCCTCACCTCATTTGCGTCCTCATCCCTTCCATTATGCGCCGCCCAGACTCCCTCTTTTGTTTGCGCATGCCTCATCACATCCCCTCTGGAAGACGGCAGCAGGTAGAGAGTGCAGGGGCTGCCCGTGCCTCCTAGAAACAGGCAGTGTGCGCTCGACTGCTTATCGTCTTAACGTATGCAGTCGATTGGAGTCTTACAAAGTGTGTAATTCGATGGAACACACAGGCGGCATGAGTCAATACTGCACTCACTTTGAAGTTGGCGTCTACTAATCGATGGTTTCACTTGAGTTTCTGCAAGTGCAATGCAAAAAAACGAATATGTTGTAATGTGTTGCTCTATATTTTGGCTGGCTTCATGCTACCTAAGCATGCCAATCTAGTACTAGCTCTGTAGTATTGCCCTAGCTTCCCAGCATGTAATGCTAGCTCTATGGCATAGCCCTGGCTCTATAGCATGTAGCTCTACCGCTATTGTACAATACATTTCTACAAGCAGTAGCACGGTCGATGGTTAAATACTTTCTTACGCTATGTCGTGATGGATGCAACAGTTTGTATGTATTGGAAGATGCTTCCTCCGCGATAGCTTTCCTAGCTGAAAGCATTATTGTTGGCTTAATAGCATCTTGGACCCTTGGACATGAATCACCTTTTCATTGAGAGTTGCAGATATTCGATAGCAATGAAATGGAAATTACTGACAATTACACTGTAATACTGCAGCTCCGTCATAGCAAAAGATGTTCGTTCATGAAGGAATCCAAGCATATTAGCTGTGCGTCTTTCCTTGAATAAAGGGCAAAAGTCACTGGATGCGTACTAGTGCCACGTGGAATTGACATTTAAGTGTTGCATAATTTAATGGAATTTTCCCCCCCTTGGATTTGGATCTACTTAACCATGCGTTAACGGCATTAAGAGTTTATGAGGGAATATATTCCTTATTTAGCTATGTTCCGACCATTCCATTGCATCAAATTCACGTCGTTAGGACGGAATATGTTTTTAAGATCCGCATCTCCGACTTTAGATGGCCACCATTTAAATATTTGCCGGCAGCGACATTGAGAATGGTTGAGCGTGTCGTCGTCGGTATAGTGGTTTTCTTCCTCTCCCGTGAGAAATGGCAGTTGGTCACAGGGCAGCGTTGGATCCCTTCACCCCGTTTGTCTTGCCGCCTTCGACCCGGCGTACTCAATGGCGTGGTGGTCCCAGGGCGGCTGCGTCTCCCCTCCACTCGTCCCTGTGGTTCAGAGGCTCAGCCTGCAGGTGACCTGGACGGTTCTTCCAGGTCACAACACATGGTCCGGACCCGTCCGGCCCAAGGGGATCATCTTCTTTTTGCTATGCAGTGTGATTCATTGTGTGTAATTCGTGGCTTCCTTATTCTAATGATGGATGTTGTTTTTTGTTGCACTCAATCAACGGCTCGTTCCCGCATGGTTTGAACAAATTGGGTTAATAGGCTTGTTTTTTTTATGTGCCCAGCAACCGTTTTAGTTCAAGTTTACAAATCAAACCTGATTAACTGAATTCAATGTCCATTTATTAAATCCTTCCCAAATGCATCTCTACTGGTAAAAGCCATTTAAAAACTCCCGTTTGCACCCCCCCACATTTACTCATGGTGTCCTCAATATATCCCAATATATCCAGTTTCTTAGAGTGGTTCCCCGGTCATTGTCTCCATACTAGTGCTTCAACCAAGATTTAAACTTTAAATCAACTTTACATGAAAAAAAATGCACGGCTTTGGCTGTGATCCAACCTGCCCCCGTGTGAACCTTAATGTGACGCCATCGACCCAAAACCAGGAATGCAATGTTTCCTCCACACCTTCAATAGGAGCGCACGGCTCCATATGTCACGGGGAGGTAGGCTGGGTGACGTCTGCTGCAGTATATAATAGATAGAGAGGCTTCCAAAGCCATTTACATGCAAAGCTCATATACAGTTTAAAGAGATGACGTTCCCGCGTTGTCTCTTTAAACTGTATGAGCCGTTGGGTCCGGCTGCCAAAGGCTAACAGCTACCTGGATGCGGGGGGTCTATATCACTTGGCTTGGAGAGGAACTAGGTAGCGATAGCCGGCGTTGCTGCGGGTGATGGTGGTGGTGGATCCATCGCCTTGGTATTGATGTTTTGAGTGCAGAGATAATCACCTCTACTGAGCCTCAGTTAAAGAGCTGCTCTTTCTCTGGTGTACTTTCCCCGATCTTACCCGTGGCACAGGAGCGTCTCCCCCGCCGCTGAGGTGCTGGGGTTTGCCGTTGTCCCCTGTGTTTTGTTGTCCTATTACTTTCCTGATTGCATTGGCGCCATCATCCCAAGCCTGTGGTCGCTGCTCACTCCTTGGGTAACGTATAATGGTATTACATGGGACTGCTGTGTAAAGCAGACCTGAATTATACTGTACACGTTGGTGGGAAAGGAGATGTGTTATAAGAGATACAGGGAGGGAGAGAGGGAGGGAGGGGGAGGAGAGAGAGCGCGATATAGGGAGAGGGAGATAGAGAGAGAGGGAGAGCGATGGATGGAGAGAGAGAGAGAGAGAGAGAGAGAGAGAGAGGAGGGAGGAGAGAGAGAGAGAGAGGAGAGAGAGAGAGAGAGAGAGAGAGAGAGGGAGAGAGAGAGAGGGAGGTAGAGAGAGCGATATAGGGAGAAGGAGAGAGAGAGAGAGAGAGAGAGAGAGGGAGAGAGCGATAGAGGGAGAGAGAGAGAGAGAGAGAGAGAGCGATAAAGGGAGAGAGAGAGAGAGAGTGATAGAGGGAGAGAGAGAGAGTGAGAGAAGCGAGTTGCGAGAGAGAGAGAGAGAGAGAGAGAAGAGAGAGAGAGAGGAGAGAGAGAACGAGAGAGAGCGATAAAGAGAGAGAGAGAGAATGAGAGAGAGAGAGCGCGATAAAGGGAGAGAGGAAGAGGGTCGAGGATAGAGTGAAATATAGTGGAGAGGACAGAGTGAGAGCAGAGAGCTAAGACGAAGATAGAAGAGATGACTGAGAGAGAGAGAGAGAAAGAGCTCGAGAGAGCCAGAGAAGAGAGAAGCAGAGAGAATCGAGACATCGGACGAACACAGTAGCCAGACATGCCGGCGAGCGAGACGAGGAAGAGAGAGAGAATGTCGATATGAGATAGAGGGAGAAAGAGAGTTAAGGCAGCGATAGAAGAGATGAGATGAGAAGCGATAGAGGAGGGAGAGTGAAGACGAGCGTGAATATAGGGAGAGGAGAGAGTGAGAGAGGAGTGAGGAGAGAAGAGAGAGAGAGAGAGAGAGAGAGAGAGAGAGAGAGAGAGAGAGAGAGAGAGAGAGAGAGAGAGAGAGAGAGAGAGAGAGAGAGAGAGAGAGAGAGAGAGAGAGAGAGAGAGAGAGAGAGAGAGAGAGAGAGAGAGAGAGAGAGAGAGAGAGAGAGAGAGAGAGAGAGAGAGAGAGAGAGAGAGAGAGAGAGCGATAAAGGGAGAGAGAGAGAGAGAGCGATAGAGGGAGAAAGAGAGAGAGAGCGTGATATAGGGAGAGGGAGAGAGTGAGAGAGGGAGTGAGAGAGGGAGAGAGAGAGAGAGAGAGAGAGAGAGAGAGAGAGAGAGAGAGAGAGAGAGAGAGAGAGAGAGAGAGAGAGAGAGAGAGAGAGAGAGAGAGAGAGAGAGAGAGAGAGAGAGAGAGAGAGAGAGAGAGAGAGAGAGAGAGAGAGAGAGAGAGAGAGAGCGATAAAGGGAGAGAGAGAGAGAAGGTGTGAACGCAATCTGGGTAAATGTAGCCGGGCGCAGGCTCAGTGTGAGGCAAAGAGCGAACGTGAGGAGGGATCTGAGGGATTCCTGACAGGAAGTTTAGAGCGGCGACAGCCTGGCGTCATCCTCACAGCGAGAGGACCTGGCTAGCATCATGAAACAGACACGTTTCCTCTATGTTCGCATGACTGTGCTGTACTCCAAATTGTCAACATATCCCCTCACAAGTTACCTCTATGCTCAACTGCCCTGCTCTCAGATCGTCATCCTCTTCCCCTCTCAAAACGTCCTTGACCGCTTCTCCTCTCAGTCTTCCCCCATCTCCCCAACATTTGCAATTCATCTTTTCTTTGCAGCTCAATGTTTACAGAAAGTGCACCCATGGCTTAATAATAATAACGCTGCATGCGGGTGCGGTAGGGATTACCAGCTGGGACGCCGGCGTGATGTAATGCACACTGTAGTGAGCCGTGAGGCAGGCAGAAATATAATGGGAGAAGGGAGAGGGTACAGTTATTGTACAGAAAATTGCTTCAAAATGGAGCCCATTTATCATGGTTTCCGTCCGATGGCGGCGGAGAGTATCGTTGGGTCTGTGGAGTGGAGATGGGCTGCGGGGGGGTGTGCGAAGGCGAGGATAACAATAAAATCCTGTATCTTTGGATTCCTGTGTTATTAGAGAAGGCTATTTGCAAGCCCATCCTACCTGCATCGTCTCCCTCTCTCTCTCTCTCTCTCTACTCTCTCGCACACTACTCTACTCTCTGGTCGTCATGCACCTCTCTCTCTCTCTCTCTCTCTCTCTCTCTCTCTCTCTCTCTCTCTCTCTCTCTCTCTCTCTCTCTCTCTCTCTCTCTCTCCGTCTTCCTCGGGCAGTGCTGGAACTTATGCTTATGGCGGGAAATTGGGAGACCATTACAGCAGAGGAACGTGTGTACCGTTTCTCATAGCAGGAACCATTGCAGGAATAGAAGTGGCTAACTGAGTCTGCGTATGAAAGTATGAAAAAGTGACTTGTGAACACGGTCAGATATAGTTGTGTGTGGTGCATGTTATGATTAAAAATGCATTATAGATTTGTTTTGTCGTGCACTGAGCTCGAATGTCGATTAAAAAGTATTAAAACTGAATTCGGTTCCTTGAATTGAACAATCCCTTATACTAATTAAGTCTGCGTCTTCCCTATCAGCTGTCTACTGCCCTTGAAACACGCTGGAAGGATAACAACTAAAATATCAAAGTACTCGGGCTGGGATGGCGACTCGTACACACTAGGTAGGCCTGGGATGAAGCCGCGTATGAAATCTGTGGGAAGCGGAACCAAAATCAATACCCGCAAAAGGTTTCTCCCGGAAAATTATAACTATCGATCTGGTGAAAGTGGATCTGGTATTGGTCTTGTCGAGGTCTTGGTAACAGGAAATGCGCTGGACGTACTCAAGGGAGCTGTCACGTTAAAATTGTACCGGGGGCGAAAATTGTACCGGCCTACGTCATCGTTTGTTTACATCCTGACAACCTGCCCGGCCAACAGACGACGCCGATGCAGAAAAAACATGTTTCCAACAACGACGGAAATAACAACATAATGACAGATAGCGGATCCGCTATCTGTATTATGATAGATACCGATAAACAATTGTTTTTACTCTTATATTTGTATTAGTATTTAAATTGTTTAATTCGAAACAATAAAACAAAATTGCCTCGAAACGGGAGATCGCGTCAAATGGACAAATGCTGTGCCCGCGTCAAATGACATATGTCATTTGACGCGGGCAAAGCATTTGTCATTTGACGCGATCTCCCGTTTCGAGGGCAATTTTTTTTATTGTTTCGACAATTTTAACGTGACAGAGCCATGGTCCATTGTAAGCCGCCCATCTTATGTAGCCTGTAAACAACATTAGGGGAGGGCTAAGGGGGGGACGGGCATCCCTTCTTATTCGCCCCCTGGTGAGCGAGGTCCAGCTCTGTGAGACTCCGCCGCTTATAGGTTACCATGCTCAGCATCCTCCCTCGCGCCGCTGAGCGTGTCAGGTGACCCTCTTTCTCTATGTGGACACCTTGAACTTCAACAGATGTTTTTGATATCAGCAGATGGTTCCGAGCCTAGGCTTTCGAAATTCGAGCAGTCGTGTATCTGGTATCTTTAGTAAATATTATATTCCTTTTCACCAAGAGGGAAGGCCTCTTGGTGAAGAAAACACAACCATCCCATAAAAGTATGATTCATGTTTTTGCCTCATTGCTCAGCCATGTTTTTCTGTTGGTTGGATGAGTTAATGTTTTGATTATTTTTATTTAGTTAGAACCCATGATGTCTGAAGTTTGAGTCAGAAGTTTTAAGAGGATATGTTATTCCTTAAAATTATAGATTTTATCGTAGTGACTTTTGCTATTAGGAATGTGCTAACTTTATCATCATTTGTCAACCATGCAAGGCAACAACCAGCCCGTCAGAAGCCCTTTAGGTTAGACGTCTTGCTTTTTACATCATCAACGCTCAACTAGGGGCTGCCGGGCATCGAACTAGCAACCTTCGTTAAAAGTCAACCCCGCTCTTCCTTGAGCTGCTGCTGCCCCGTTATGTTAACATATTAAAGAAGATTAGCAAGGTTGTTGCCTCTGCCCAGCTAAGCTTTGGATCACTACCAGAGTCCGAAATGTTGGTTTCGGACACATTGGATGTCAGCAGTCAAATGCAAATTATCACCGAGAATTTATCAAGCACACCCATTTTTAAAGGACTTGGAAGGTTTGGTTTAACAACACAGCATTAACTCAATCCCTGAGAGATATCGAAAGTCATTTTGAAGGAGACACATTTCAGTACTTAACGTCCCATCATTGCCCCCCTGTTGTTCAGTTCTCTGAGATAAAGAGCATGGCCATTGCTAAATATGCTCCGTGGAAGGAGGGCTTAGATTCAACGTTAGCCTTCTCCGTAGCCTATCGCTAACCCACCCCCAACCGTCCATCATGTCTGCCCTTCTATAATATGCTCTTATTCTGTATTTTTCTTTAAAACGTAAAATGACAGCTTATCTTATGCTTTAATTATAAGAAGACCTCGGGTCGATCGTATTACTGCAGGCATTTAAACTTGAAATGCTTTATCTGTAACATTTAACGTTAAACTTTAACGTGTGAAATCCCATTTACCGGATTACTACTTGCAACAACATGACAATCAAAGAAATTAACATGGTTAAGTATGGGTACTAAATGCTAGATACTTTATAGATGTTTATTAATGTTATTAAACAAAAAAGATGCTATAAAACTATAATCCACCGCTTTTTTGATTGGATATTTTGTTGACAACCTGTGTTTAGGGTTGAGACTGCATAACCAATATTTCTTTAGAGAATATTCCAGAAAGAGAGTAAACCAGCTCTGTTCAGTTATACTGAATAATGGTAAAACCAAACTTGGGCAGTTGTTGGCTCAAATTAAACAAAGCCCAACCCATGATTATCCACAAAATCTAAAGTGACCTTGTTGTTGTTGATGTTGATGCTGTTGTCCTTCTAAGTTTCAGTTTTGCTCAATTAAATGACTTGCCTTCTGCGTTCAGCAACTAATTTGATATCTATATTTGTGGGAAGCGGAGTAGGGAGGTATCAACATCCATGTAACTTGCCGGTTCCCCTATGCCGGCTGCAAAACAATGTCACACAGAGTAGTTGTGTGAGCTTTCAAGTGCTTTCAATGAAATGCAATACTGCTTGTTTTCATTATTATTATTATTATTGTCAACTGTGTGATCTGGCACAGGAAGGAAACAAGAGATCCACAACAACAACAACATCAGTGTCCTGAATTAAATGTGGTGACACATGTAACTATGCTGCGTACTCAAATGCATACTCAAATGTGCTCCAGCTCAGACCTCATCGATGAGCTCATTTCTTGTGTTCCGTGGGTTCCTTGCAGTTCATCCGCGACATCAATTTCTCTGTAACCCCACACATGTTTTTATGAAAAAAACAATCCATGCAGATACAAGTACAGGCAGATGGTTGCAAATTAACGATTCCACAATTGCGAGGTTGCCTCTTGATCGCAGTCCAAGAATCCCCCACGCAGGCGCTGGTGGGGAATGAATCTGTGGTGTACTTTCCACTTGATTAAATCTCACACACACACAAATACACACACACTAACACACACACACACACACACACGCACACACACACACTAACACACGCACACACACTGCACACGCACACACACACACACACGCACACACGCACTAATGCTCGCACGTACGCATGCACATACACACACACACACACCAACACTAATACACACACTAACACACACACACACAGGCATTCACCAGGTGTGAGAGCAGCTTGAAAACATAAGGGGTTGAATAACCCTGATGTTGTGCTTGTGAATTATTAATCCAATCAAATGGCATACATTTCCATATCGCGTGTCTCTTTCCGGTAGCACAGCCGCCGCCGGCCCCCGCTCCAACCCGGCTCATGAGGGCCGCTCGCCATTCTCTCTCAGGGCAAACCATTTGTACCTTGATTACAGTTCTTCTTTAACTCCACACATTTGATCCCAGTCCATTTCACACTTTATGTGTCCCTCCACAGTTAAACAGAAATTTGGACATAACCGCAATTGGCAATTACCGCCGCGGTGTCGGAATGTGCCGAATCGTGATGAACAGCGCACACAGGTTTAGCATAAAGTCTGACAGCTCGGCTATTTCTTGCTCACGGGCCAGTAAGGGGCTTTTTCTTTCTTTTTTTTTTAAGACTTTTATCGCTTAAGAATTAAGAAAGCCTTTTTTTTTTGATAGCCTCAAATGTCAAATGGCCTCCTATATCTTTTAAAAGTGGCAGTTAAGTCCTGCAGGACTTAATTTTGCGCGCTAAGAATAATGAGCACGGAGGCGGAGGCGGACGGCAGTCAGAGCTGTGTGGCAACATATTCAAACCTCAACAAGAACCCACGTGAAGTGAGCGTTAAGAACATAAAGCCAGCGCTTGACATGAGTGGAAAGAAATCTTGACTATTAAAAGTACCATTATCTTTAATGAGCTGGTAGTG
>OLKM01000678.1:135000-140000 GCA_900291075.1 Melanogrammus aeglefinus
TTGTTGTGTGTGCAATAAGCTGACTGGCCACATCCTGGGCCTAGTGGCCTCATGGGTGTGGGTCCACTCAGCGCTGTATCCTTATCTGTTCACTGGCTGCTCTCTGAACCCGCTGCTGAGCTGATGCAAGGGCAACAAGATAGTGACCCTCGTTTTATTAAAGGCCATCATGCTAAGGGGCCACAAACCATTGCTTATTATCCCGAGGATGGCCAGACGATATCATCGGATGTCATCACGTATCGTCATGTATGAATATATTGACAGTAACACCGATGGCAGTAGTAAAGGGTGAGAGAGAGAGAGAGAGGGAGAGGGAGAGAGGGAGGGAGAGAGAGAGAGAGAGAGGGAGAGAGAGAGAGAGAGAGAGAGAGAGAGAGAGAGAGAGAGAGAGGAGAGAGAGAGAGAGAGAGAGAGAGAGAGAGAGAGAGAGAGAGAGAGAGAGAGAGAGAGAGAGAGAGAGAGAGAGAGAGAGAGAGAGAGAGAGAGAGACCTTCCTGCTGAGTATTTATCCACTCAGACTGTAAGCATTCCCGTCATCCGTTAAACGGTGTCCCTCAGCTCCCCTTACGGTCCCAGCCGGGATGCGTTTATGACCCCTCGCCCTTCTGGAAAGCTATTGCGTGAGAGCGAAGCCCATAATTCACTCAACATGTGACTCTGTTAAACGCGGTTAAAACGTATCTAGAATGATGCAGCACTTTCAGACCTTTCCATTGTAATGTAATTCCACAGAACTTTCTGGAAAGCTATTGCGTGTGAGAGCGAAGCCCATAATTCACTCAACATGTGACTCTGGTTAAACGCGGTTAAACGTATCTAGAATGATGCCAGCACTTTCAGACCTTTCCATTGGTAATGTAATTCCACAGAACATCACCCCCCCCCCCAACTCCCAGCCTGTGCACGGCAGATGAATTACAAACAGCCAGCTTAAGTGTCCCAATAGATCACGCTCGCTATCTCTTTAGACTACATCCACCGCTCATTTGTTTTGAAGAGTGTTGATTTATGTCGGCCAGCCCCCATAAGGACCTTATCTGCATCCAGCCAGCTAGCGATAGCAGGTAGCATGCTACGCTACATATTTCACCGGACACGGAGGAGAGGGAAGAAAGCGAAGGAGCGATGGATAACGAAAGGGATACTACTTGTACTAATGCTGTTTTTTTTTTTAATAAACTAATTGGTATCCATGCCACATCATGCTGTGTCATGAGGTCATTCACCCTGGCAAAGAGAGGAAGGGAAATAAATCCACCTGGAACAGAAGGCATTTCATACTTCATTTAAATGTAATATTACCTCCTTATCCTTGTCCATACAACCATATAATAGCAGGACACTAATTACCTAGAAAATTAGAGTAACCGAAAGTAGTTTAAGGTATAATATAAACTTAATTGCTTCCTCAGCTTTTATTATTATTCATTTAAGGTTAAAGAAGATTAACCAAAATGTCATCCACTGCTTGCCAAAGGTCAAGGAATTCATGAATGAGTAAGTAGTTTTATGATTGTATAATAGTATGCAAACTTTGGCACACTGTCTCTAACTCATGTAAATGAAACCCAGCCTGGGGGTTTTTTGTCAGTAAAAGTAGACGGAGAATATTCTCCCTTCCTCTCCAGCGGTGTTGCGATGGACAACCAGCCTCTGGCTGAACATGGTATACCCTGCATCTACACGGCAGGCCTGAGCGCAGTCAGCCTGGAAGGTTGTGATTATGCAGACCTACTTTACAATGCATTGAGATAGGGTATACTGTAGAAAATGACTTAAACTTGCCTGTGACAAATTTGTGACGAGTGTTTAAGTATACAAACAGAACAACATGTCACATGATGATACATGGGGCAGTGATGCCAATAGTTTATTGTTAATACCAAAACATCTTCATTTTGCTTTTTATTCCAGCATGTTTTCTTTTGCAGGTCTCTTTCTATTTAGTGGAACACAGTGGACGTTTGACAACAGAAATTACTTTTTATAACTTTTGTGGATCTCAAAATGGAGTCCCAGCTCAGCCTTCCTGTGCGACAGTCCCTCGCTAACAGCCTCCCCACATCCCAGCCTAATGCCGTTCCAAAACAACTGGGAACTTTCTATTACATTCATTGTCTTTTAAAGGGTCGGTGAACCCAAAAATAATTAACAAAAAAAACAAAAAACGTTTCAAATGGTGTCCGGGCACAATTCTGTGTAGTTTAACAGGGTAATTCTCTGTAAAAGTCCTGCTTGGTTGAGGTGAGGCGTACTTTGGCCAGAATGTTGAAATTGTGTTGGAGCCAGAGAACCAGCTTCTCGGGGAAAGTATTAACCGACTTGTATGTGGTGTCACCCTCGAGACCGGGGATAAGAACCGGTCCCGACGGGATCCCGGGCTTAATAAACCTCATTATCAGTAGCATGTAGCGGCCCGTTAAAAACCCATGCCGGGGCCCCCGGGGGGGACAAGATTCATGTTCACATGGCCATTGTCCTGAACGCAAGCTCTGGTCTTAACTGCTTCTCGCTCCTCGCATGCAAAAAAGTGCCGTCTGAAACACACAAAAGTTGGCTCAGTCGACTCTGAGAGGACGCACACACAATGGCACAGTTTGAGTGGCGTGTGTTAGTGATGGGGAGGCTAAGGGGGACGAGGGAGGGATAGATGGTGGCCAACATCGGTCTGTGTAGGAAACAGGGATGGATGAATCATCTCCTTGCCATCAATCTGCACATTTGGGCTACGGTGCGTCTGACTGGCTGCTCCATACGGCGCGCTCAAAAGGCACTCAAACTTGTCCTTGATGACCGTTACTCATTAAGCTGCCAGTCAGGTGGTTTATGAAAACAAAGTTGCCTCTATGTGTGTGTGTGTTTGTAAGTGTGTGTGTGAGTGTGTGTGTGTGTGTGTGTGTGTGTGTGTGTGTGTGCGTGCGCGTGCGGTGCGCGTGTGGAGTACATCTTCTGGGGTACATCTTCTGAGTCACTTAAGGGGCTGTGGGGAATACAGAGAGAGATGAAGATGGATAGGATGAGAGACAAAGATGGATAGGGAGAGAGAGTGAGTAGGACAGAGAGAGCGAGAGAGACACAGAGGATAGTCTTTTCAGGATCGCTGTTGTGTCGTCTCCCCCCCCCCCCCCCCTCCACAAGCAGAACGCCATATGTCCCGGGAAGTAGAGCTGGCACGCTTGGACGCATCCCGGGCAAACAGGCCTCCACCACGGCCACCTGCGCCTCTTCAAAGTGTGGAGGTGGGGTCTGATCCAATGCCCTTCACAGTCCTCTCTGCTCTCTCGCCTCCTTTTGGCACGCCATACGCCGTGTCCGCGTGGACAATCACACAGCTCCCGGTTTCCGTATGTGTGTGTGGGTGCGGGTGCACGCTGGCGAACATGCCTCGCTGTATTTTTTTTTTTTTCAACGTGTGACACACGCCAACTTTCCGCAACTTCCATGGGGCACCTCTAACCTTTGCTGCCATGTCCTCTGGCTGCATCTGGGTTATATTCTTCATTTTCCGCCCCCCTCTCTCTCTCTCTCTCTCTCTCTCTCTCTCTCTCTCTCTCTCTCTCTCTCTCTCTCTCTCTCTCTCTCTCTCTCTCTCTCTCTCTCTCTCTCTCTCTCTCTCTCGTGTGTCTTTCTGTCTCTCATCCGGTGGCTCATTCTCTGCATGACTCATCCTGCCTTGTTAAGGGTGGCAGCTAGCGGCTTTAGCATCGGATGCTCTACATTGAGCTAGATGGCCAACCAGCTACACATTCACTCATTGCACAAAACAAATCAGGATTGCTATTGATGTAGCTACAATTAAGATGAAAAAATGGGTTTACTCACAATCATATTCACCATTACTCTAATCTACAATACCTGCAACAATTTCTGACCATATGTGAACATGGAAGCTCAGCAAGTCCATCACCAGTCGGTTGTTTCTGACACAAATTGACTTGAAACATCATATGAATCTGACAATATATAGTGACAGTGTAATATAAACACTGGCGGATTAGATGGATTTTAAATCAATACCGCCCATTCATCTCTTTGTTTTGATGCTGTTGTCCCGGCCAGATGTTCCCGGATGGATTGGATTGGTTCTTAATCGAATTGTGACACACCTGTCAGCACTTTGCTTCAAATTGAAAACATTGATTTAAATGAGCCTTCTCTCAAATGCACCGGGGTAATTCAAGGCTATCGAGCAGATAGCAGACTTAGTGTGCAATTTAAAGGGAGCGATCTAATGTGGAGGAGTAGAATAATTGATTCATCATCAAGGTTTTTCGTCTTTATTTTGTTTAAATAATCTTTATTGTGTGTTAGTTATTGATACAATGTAACGTTAGCTTTGAAGTTGTATTGTTTCGAGCCAGAGAAGCATCTTTGTACGCATATATTTGGCCTTTATGTAATTGTTATCAATAATGACCCAAGTTGAAAAAATGTCAGCTCAAGTTTAAAAGCAGCAAACAGTCTTTGTAGGACCTACTTTAGAATAAATTTAAGTGCTAGTAAGACCTACAAAGTTCTGAGATGCAGATTTTCTTGGGTTACTTTGCAGTAGTAAAAAGGGGCAACGTTTATTTATTTTTACCATACTTTTTTAAAGACCGACTATAAGGACATCGCAGTGTGTCTCGTGCTTCAAAGCCTGCAAAAGTTTGTGTGAGTGTGATCGCCACCTGAGGCGGGAAGAATCAGGTGGCGAGACATTAAACCATCTTCGCTCACCTTACTACACACCCATCATTTCGGTGGTGTCCATGTTTGTGCCGTATCCCCGTCAACATTCAGCGAGATCCTTCACCAGATGAGTGAATGACTACTAATTGAGCTACGGTCCTGTCATCATCAATGCTCCTCTTCATGACTCACCACGGAGAGCTGATGCCGACGACTTTGAATAACCAATTGGACACATGGATAGACGGATAGGCCGCGGGCGCTGTTCATTATGTCGGCGCAGACATGCTCGCGACAGCGCCCCGGGGTAAAACACAAGTTGCGTG
>OLKM01000678.1:142500-157131 GCA_900291075.1 Melanogrammus aeglefinus
CACACACACACACACACACACACAAAAGCACATGCACAGGGACACTCATTCTTGATGAACAGTGGCCCTGTCTTGTTCGTAGTCCCTATAGCAACTACCCAAGGTGCCTGTGTGTGTGTGTGTGTGTGTGTGTGTGTGTGTGTGTGTGTGTGTGTGTGTGTGTGTGTGTGTGTGTGTGTGTGTGTGTGTGTGTGTGTGTGTGTGTGTGTGTGTGTGTGTGTGTGTGTGTGTGTGTGTGTGTGTACTCGTACCGCGCTATCGACCCGGCGGATGCAAAATGGTAATTGAATTGCCCAGTGGCAGTTTTGGTGTACGATGCACTATGCTCCAGACTCGCACAGTCCGAAAGTATTCGAACATCAGTAGATTTATTCTGTCCCGATGTCAAGATGTGGGCTGCAGGAGTTTAATTGCTTTTCAGAAGGTGAGTGTGTGCTAGTGGGGGGGGGGGGGGGGGTCGAACAGGGAGTGACAGCATCCAGGTGAAGGAAAATCAAAGCATGGGAAGCCCCCACAGGTACCTGCACACAGAGCACGTAGCAAACCAAAAAGAGGAGGAGATGATTGATGAATGGGAAGAAAGAAAAAAAAACGTTGATTGATTGGAGAGAGACAAATGAGCAATGGGAAGATCAGGGAGGAAATGGAGGGGAAAGATGGAGGTACAGGAGGAGAGGTGGAAGGAGAGAGAGAGAGAGTTTCATGAGGAAGAGGTGGAGGAAGAGGTGAAGGAACCATATGTTTCGCTGCATGGCTTTTGTTGCCTGCCTGCAACAAATATGTCCCACATCATGAGGCAGGCCTGATTGTTGAGAGAATAGGAACTGGACATTTGCTTATGCAAGAAAAAATGGACTCTTTTGTCACGGCAATATGACTCACCAGTCGACTACGCTGACCTTTTAAGGAATTACTGAATATAAGAAATTGTTTTCCTCTACTGCTTTTATCTTTCACCATTGGTGGCCTTTCGTAAGACAAATATTTATTTTGTAAAGTCTGCCATCCATGAGGTCTAGAGTTTTCTAGAAGAGTCACGGGTCAGACCTGTTTCGAAAAAGGACAAAGCGCACACATTTCTAGCCCACAACAGCTGGCCTGTTTGTCAGGAGATGTCTATGGATGGCTAAGGACCACAAAGTGCTCAATCGGAGACACCTGTGGTATATCGCGGGCTGTGGACTCATCAAAGGAGCCCGGGAGAATGAGAGCGTAATGAGTGGTCTTTTCAAATCATCCAGTCAGCGTTATCTTCAGCCGCGAAGAGTTGGATCATTAGTGAACCTGTTGATACTCAGCTCACGATACTGTAGCTGCAGATAGTGGCGGGCCTCGCTAGAAAAGGATATACCGCTGAAAGGTCATGACCCCAGCCACCGACTTTCATTTGCGTCAACGTCAGAAAAGCCCTAGAATAATTCTTCTTTTACTGCTATTGAGTCATTAAACAGTCGCTCTTAGCCGACCCCACTTGCAATGAATTCAGGTCATTAAAAATGCAGGTTTAGGCGTCTTGCTCTAGGAAGGACTGTAGGTTGATGGTGGTCACAAGGGATAGATCTGTCCGCTCTCCCCTAGTTACCCTGTAGTTACTTTAAGCTCATGCATTAGACGTGAAGCCGTTCCTGGCATCCACCTGCTCACCTTTAGACCGTCATCAAGATTTAGCATGTATTTTTTAGCACAGCTCAATGTGATAATGCTTTACAGGCTTATAGAGCACAAAAAACAAACATAGTTTGGCTTGTTTTAACTTGTTCTAAGTTGTATGTTTTGTCAAAGCCGGCTCCAAACTCTCTGCCTTCCTTACATCTGTTCTAAATTTATTGTCCCTTTGAGAAGATTAAAACTAATGTCATCCTTGATTTGCACTTAAAGGAAAATCATGTGACTCAGGTGGAACAGGAAGTGGTATTATTTTTGGAATGGATACGAAGAGGGTAGAATTCTAAATTCTAAGTAATTTTACTTTATCCTGTTCCCTGATCCATTAGTGAATACAATTATTTTGTGAAAATCTATTGTTTTGTTTCAAACAAGAATGACATTTTAAACATATTTACTTTTAAATGTGATTAAGTAACCATTTCGCTATCTTTTTTTCCCAAAATAAAAACTAAAATGTAAAGATCAGTTATGGAGACCAGCATGAGGGGTTTCATGTTTTGTTATTATTATTATTTAATTTATTTTTACTGTCGAACATGTGTTATAACCAATGTACCCAATTCTCTGTTGTGGGCCCAGATAACATGTTGTGGCAGCAAGCTAGAATTACCGCCAATGGGAAATAAAATGCACTCCCTGCTGACAGAAATACATACTAATAGACGGCTGAATGCATCGATTTTCCACTGAAAATGACCATCTAAGAGGAGTTGTTAGCATGGATGATCCAACTAGCAGGGAGGGACTGGGGACATGTACACAGCAACCCTGTCTGAGGCTAACGTTTCATGTGTGAATCCCATAGCAGACTTCATTTGCGATACGATTTGGAGAAATTTTAACACAGAGATTTCATTAAGGAGTACATGGAGAGAAACAAGGGTGATAGAGCAGTTGTCCTCCAGGTAAATGTATGTCTAGACAGCAATGTGTGTCTACAATAACACAGTGATGAATTCATTCAGGGGACGCTGTTATAACTGAGACATACATAAGGAAAATTCTGTAAACAGAAAATACAATTATGTTGTATATATTTACATTTTGGAATCTCTCTTGTTCAAGTTTTGAGGAAGGACTTGTGCTGTTTGCTTCAACAAGATGGGAGGCAATCGTTAGGAGTAAACCAGTTGTAAACTAGTTGTAAACCAGTTGTAAACCAGTAGTCCCCTTCTGGTCTTCTGGTTCTTTCTCATCCGTGTCCTCTGATTGACAGCTGGTCCACTCATCCGCCTGTCGCTTTGGGGTATTCAACTCTGAGCTGTACAGGATCTTGAACCCGTGCAATGAACTCATGTCTGTAAAAGCACCTTATACAATCAAACACACAAAGGGCCTTGCAGGCAGTGGCCCCGGAAGCTGAACACAAGGCCTGGGGGTGTGGGTACATAAAAGCCCTCTGCCTTTTGCTGTGGCTGTGTGACTCACCTAGGCTAATGCGTTGGGAAGGTACTGACGCGACGCGAGTCATGTCTCTCTCCCGCTCTGCCTCAAACCAAATTCACTGCCATGGAAACAAACGGGGGGCAGCACGGATGAAGACGATGATTTGTCGTGTCAATCTCTCCAGATAGCAGTAGTAACATACTGGGTTATATTCAGAGGGGAGTGGTAGGTTACAGTTAGAGACGGCTTCCATCAGAAGTGGGTCCCTGGGAGTCGGTGAATCCATATAGAACAGCTTCGCAGGCCATTATTAAGCAGGTCAGGAGCCTGCCCTGCAAATGATCAGCAGACATCGCGGATCAAAGCCACAACCTTTCGGGGTGGGAGTTGACCACCCCAGCTCAGACACTATGCGTTTGTTGCATTTGTCTTTGGGTTGGTTTGACTCATTTTGTTTTGCTGATCCGGTGGTTTGCTTAACGAGGACCACTCCTAGATTCACTGAGACACACTGAATACACACGCGCACGGACACACAAAGAGACACACACACAATACAAATACACCTTGTTGAAACCCAAACTACGGTAATTGTTTTCGTCTTCAGCGGGGCCTAAATGGCAGCTGTTTGGACTCATTTTGTTTTGCTGATCCGGTGGTTTGCTTAACGAGGACCACTCCTAGATTCACTGAGACACACTGAATACACACGCGCACGGACACACAAAGAGACACACACACAATACAAATACACCTTGTTGAAACCCAAACTACGGTAATTGTTTTCGTCTTCAGCGGGGCCTAAATGGCAGCTGTTTGGCAGCGATGTGTTATCTGAGACAAGGTTTACTCAGAGCAGCTACAAAACAACTAGCCTGGGTTTCAAACAAACACACACACACACACACACACACACACACACACACACACACACACACACACACACACACAGACAGAGGCTCTCACACACACACACACACACACACACACACACACACACACACACACACACACACACACACACACACACACACACACACACACACACACACACACACACACACACACACACACACACACAGAGGCTCACACACACACACAAACATCACACATTACTTCACACCAGCTTAAAACACAAAGAGCTAATAAAATGATATTGCGGCATTCACAACAGTCAAGATGTTTCTTAAGTATTAAGACTGATCTGAGTTAATTATGTATGAAAGGGGTGATATATATAAATGATGATGGCTTGTTAGATGACTGCTATTTAAAGCAGCATCAAGGGCATGGAAGTCGGGTTCAGTAAACGCATGAATTCACACTGGACACCAACACACCGACCGACCAACACATGCCGTTTGTGATTACCTGGTTTAACCTTGGTCCATACGAAGAGGCAGGGTTTTATTTTTGGTTGTGCAACTGTGGTGCCCTGCTGGATACACTCCAATGGTGTGAACGCAGGTGTATTTTCAGTTATTCTTTGAAAACCCTATTTTGTCTCATTAGGATGCGTTAGCAATAACAGTACTTATTGGATTTTGTAGCTTGATATCCAGACACAAATGTTTCTTTATTTTCCCATTTTTTGAAGACTTGTTAGAACAGCTTATTTTACATCATTAAGATACATGGAAATAACAATACACCTTTCCTCCATGTTGTTTGTTGTTACCTGCTCTACACGTATTTGTTATGTTGTGTTGTCTAACAACGAAAAACTAAAAAATTAGTAGAAAACTGTCTCTTATGTGACAGGAAGCCCAGAACGGCCCGTGAATTCATCTCACTCTTCGGCGGTTTGTTTGTCTTGGCTCTGGGTTTCCCGGCAGTTGGGCGAGGAGACGTTCAACCGCGCCAAGCTGCTGAACGTGGGCTACACGGAGACCCTGAAGGACGGCGAGTACGACTGCTTCATCTTCAGCGACGTGGACCTGATCCCCATGGACGACCGCAACCTCTACCACTGCTACGACCAGCCCAGGCACTTCGCCATCGCTATGGACAAGTTTGGCTTCAGGTGAGCCGGTTCCGCCCGGGTTCAGCCCGCCTGTTCATTGTGTCAAGACGTTGTCGCTGCTGAACGACCATTCAATGTGGCAGGGTCAACTCTGAACCTCGGACCGGTACTGTGTTACTGGGTAGTGTAGGGCTGGGTATTCCCTACAACCTCACGATACGATACGTTTCACGATACAGAGGCCACGGTACGATGCGTACAGCAAAACACGTTGATATTGAATAATGACACAGAATTTAGGGCTGTTCTTTATTATTCTGTATGGATGGCAACATTTACAATCCAGGCCCACAGAGATCAGAGAGTTTCTAATCCCAGATTTATTCATAAATGCAATTGAAATATTCTTTAATTTTTCAACTTAAAATGCCCTTTTCTGTTGTCTCTTATGCTTTTAGGTTTAACATGCAACAATACAATTCTGGTTTCCCTTGACTAATTGCACTGCTATTTGCTGTAAGAATGTCCATCTGACATATCAGTTATTTAAATTCATAACAAATAAATGATAAAGAAAATATATTAAACAATCTGGCCTTGTACTGGCAGTTAAGACCTTACATGTTTTCAGATTTTTTTGTTGATCAACAGTTGATCAACCTGCTCAGGTTTCAGAGCACTTCTCTGAGTTTAACTATATCTCCTGCGGTGGAGAGCACCCTCTCTGTGGTTCCACTTGTACCTGAGATGCAGAGGGTATTTCTAGCTCATTTAGACAGTAAGGGGAGGGCATCCTGGTGCTCCCTCAACCAACTCAGTGGATCCCCAGTAAGAGCCAATGGCTCGTGCCGCCGCATCGATGCAGTTAGCATCTGCATCGATGCGCACATCAGCAAGGAGTACGTCACAACAAGATATTGCCGTGTCAATTTTTTGAGCACAGCCCTAGTGTAGTGTGATGCGGTACAACAGCTTGCGTTGTGTCAGTCTAGCATGTTTGATTGTTTTGGACGGCTGTCACATTGTCCGAGAGCGCCCACGATGCATGGACCGACGAGGTCGTCAATTGAAGCTTGTCCAATCCCGCGAACACTTGGCTGTGTCCCGTCAAATTTTCCGTTAGCCCTCCCTCCAGCCAAAGTTGAAGCGATATTTTATGATCCACTAATCTGTCTAATTTGACGGGGTCTCCATGGTAGTCATGGAGACCAGTGTGGACACCAGCCACAGTAGGCACAGTCTGGTTACAAACTACAATAATATGAAGAAATGTATTAACCTAATATAGCGTGCGCCATTTTGTGTGTTGAATTTAGTCTTGCGTATCGGTCGCTTGTTTTCTTGAACCAAACTATTTCTGCTTTGATTTGATTTGAATGTGCATGGTTACATTTGTTTCGTGACTAATGCGCTGCTCGTTCATTTAAGCTCAGTCTGATTGTGCTTATTAGATTGAAGCAAATGGCCGTCTGCCTTCATCTAAAACGCACACACACACACACACACACACACACACACACACACACACACACACACACACACACACACAGACACGCTGCACGCACACACACCCGGCAACACAAACGGCGCACACACTTATAGTGATTACATTTTCCCTCGGGCAGTTGCAAATGTTTAGATCCATCTGCAATAAAACTTTAGTCTGCATGCCGAACATAATTTAGACTTAAAACGTGTAATTAATTTAAGTACATGGTTTTACGTGTATCTATAATTTTTTTTGTAGTAAATTAATTTTCCAATGGCAGGCTGAGGAACATCTAACTTTCCCTTTTTTAAATAGCTTCCGAGATGCATACAGGATATAGATGGTGACAGATTTGCACAGTGGGAAACTACAACTAAAACAACGAGTGTTGGCAGTTGTGGCCACGCCAGGGGCGGTAATTAAATCCCTCTTGGACTGAACCTTTTTACCAGCTCTTTGTGTCCCCAGTCTGAGGTGAGCTTGATAAACAAGATCATTAGTAAAACAAATAGACTATTTATTTATTTGTGTACCTTCTGTGTTCATATATATATATATATACACAGTATATGGTCAAAAGCTTGCGTTGTCTGTCAAGCATGTTTTAGTGTTTGATTTGTCAGTCAAGCATATTTGATATATATATACATACTATACATACAAGTATATACAGTATATATGTGTCTGAATGTATATACAGTATCTAAATACACACAAACTATATAGATGCAAACATATGTATACATATACCGTCGTACATATATATTATATTATGTACGTGTGCCAAAAGTCACAAGGTCATCTACTCTATCTGTTGTTTATAAAAAAGAAAATCTGCTTGACATTTCCAAACGAACACGGCGTTGACTCAAAGCCCAGGAAGGAACAAATGAAGGCCAGCTGTAGTCTGCAGTCAAGCGTGTTGCTTACGTGCCGCCGATAATAGTGATGCTATAGGGTAGACCTTGTACACTCACTGTCTCCCTGGGGGCCGCTACTTTTTTAATGTTGACATTTGCATAATGACATCACTCCTGCCCTCAATTTGTTAAAAGCAGTCTTGATTCACAGCCGGGCGTCGGTCAGCGCGACCCCCACCTCCTCCGTGAGGACCTCCAAACAAGAGGCGTCTCCAGTCCCAGTGTGACCTCTGGCGCAGGCGTACTGCCAGGATAACTGTACAAGGACAGGAAGTTCAGCTCATATTGGTTGGCAAGGAAGTGAAAGCCTAAGAAAGGAAAATAAAACCCAAAGTAAAAGTGAGATAAAATAGTACCCTATCCATTATTCGACTCTTAAGATGGCTTTTGGTGTTACTATGGCTGCAGTCTCTCAGAGCCCCAAACCCTATGCTAACACGGCTGGAAGCTTTGGGGCTGTAGCAGGTTCTACTATGATTCTACCCTAACACTTCTGCTCTAATGTTGGTAAACTATAATAACACGGTGTCCTTAATGCTGGCCTGAGCATGAAAAGAGGAGATGAGGAGCCAGAGAAAGAAAGAAGACAAAATGGACTATCTGGTCCTCCTACTATTACTTTGTATGATTCTTAATGGTTTCCTTTATTATTTTGGGGAAACCCAAAGCAAGATGGCAATGGGAGGGAGGACATGACTGCATAAATGACACTTTGGTTCCTGATAATGCCGGAGCGTGGGTCCAGTCGGCCCTGAGTTATCTCCCCGTGAAGTAGATGTTCATTACTCCCGCTGAATATTTCAGACACTTGGTCCAGGCACTTGGTCCAGGTTCAGCACTGAAAGCGCCGCAGACGGCGTTTGATAAATGGTCAAAACACTCTCGTGTGAAAGTCACATCCCACTAAAGTGCCATTCCATTACCTCAGTATCGTCCAACACCACAAGGGCCTGGGCCCTCCAAGTAGAGAAGATCACCTTGGAAACCAACCATTTGTTATGTGGAATATGCTTTTCCCCCCGTAGTCACAGCCTCTTCCTTCAACCTGGGAATCCTCCTGCCAGGTGACTGGTTCAGCCGGTGTTGTGCTCAGGATTAAAGGATTCTGGGATTGTCAGACGAACCAAGCCAAACTAATTGCAAGGTGTAAGACAACCTGGGTTATCAAATTTAATGAAAGCAAAAAAAACGTATTCTGGCTTGTGTGCAAAAACGCAAAAACGCACGCACACAGAGTGATGGTGAAACAATCTCATTAGTGCCCACTTGTCATTTTCCAGCAGGGAGCTGTCATCCTTCTGACATCACACACACACACACACACACACACACACACACACACACACACACACACACACACACACACACACACACACACACACACACACACACACACACACACACACACACACACACACACACACACACACACACACACACACACACACACACACACACACAGTCTCTCCTCTGGCATAAAAGAGGAGAGGCACCCCACACTCCATCATGAATCCCAGGGGTCTCCAGTCACTCTCACCCTTCTTTTCACCTCTGGTCCTCACATTCTCAATCCTCCCCACCTCACTCCCACTGCTCACCCCCTCCCCCCTTTGCCTCTCCTATATGTGTCTGACTTCCCTCACCGTCTCACACTCTTATACACCGCTTTGTTCCTGTCTGTGTTGATGCACCTCGTACTCTCTCTCCGTTATCGTTTTGCCTTCCTCTCTCCATCTGTCCCTCACTCGCCCACTCTGTCCTTGTCTCTCTCCCACTCCGTGCTCTTAATGTTCTTCGCGCCCTTTTCCCCGATGTCCTTGTCGCGTGCCGGCGCGCCACCTTGTGTGCTCGTCCTTATCGGTGGTAAGCAGTTGACATTATCATCGCACAGACGGACGGACATCTTGTTATCCCCCGCTGACCTTTTCCCTCGCTCTGTTCTCTCCTGCATCTTATTCTCCTGCGCGGCTGCTCCCTGGCGTGGCTCTTCCTGGTTTCGCGTGCCATTGGTATCGTTATTTAACTCCAAACAGCCTACCGACGGATCGCAGAGGGATCTCCGATAAAATGCCAACACTTTCAAAGTCTTCCCTTGTTTTTGTCCCCGTCTTGACTTCGACACCTCCTAATTCTTCTTCCCTTCTACCCCTCCATCCATCCATCCATCCATCCATCCATCCATCCATCCATCCATCCATCCATCCATCCATCCATCCATCCATCCATCCATCCATCCATCCATCCATCCATCCATCCATCCATCCATCCATTCTCTCTCCCTCTCTCTCTCTCTCCCCACCCCCTCCCCATGCGCAGGTTGCCGTACGCGGGCTACTTTGGGGGTGTGTCGGGGCTCAGCAGGAAGCAGTTCCTGAAGATCAACGGCTTCCCCAACGAGTACTGGGGCTGGGGCGGCGAGGACGACGACATCTACAACAGGTAACCGTTGCCTCCGGCTGCCCCGAGGGACACGCCATTCACACCTAAATATAAATGGACAACAAGCTCCCTCGCTGACCGGGATGGGTTGGTGCAGAAAGCAATCTCGAAACAAATAAAATCTGAAAATTACAAACTACTTATAGTGATTTATTCTTCAGTCCAGTCAGAAGGAAAAAAAAAATTGGTCCTTGTCTAAGATTAAGCATAGTCAAATCGGATTCGTCAGGCCATACCTATCCTCAACTTAGCATCGAATCCTAGGCATTTATTTATATTTTTAAAGATATGCATACCTTATTTGTTGTGAATTCAGTGCTGAATGACCGACGGCCTCCACAAACAAATGAACTTTCAGCCTATAGCGACAATGTCGGAGGCTACTATTAGCCTCATGTACTGTAATCTAGAATTGAATATACCTCAATTAGAATAATTAATCGATGAAAACAAAACTGAGGTGGGTCTCTGTGGAGACGGAGCTGCGTTGGTTCCGATGACGCACGGTGTCACGGATCACGACAGAACCCGCATCGCTGAAGACCCCGATGAAGCGGTGCCCTGACATCAAACTGAACAAACATGCGAGTGATGCTTTGCAGCGCAGGCCACAGAACTAACGTTGCAGCTTAAAGCTAAGCAGAGCAGTTATCGTGCATCCTTCTAGATCAACAGTCCAGCGTGTGCTCTTCGTCCGATAGAAAATAATTGGATAGTGCCACTCCCATTACACAACGGGGTAACACACAATCTAGAAGGAC
Source organism: Melanogrammus aeglefinus (assembly GCA_900291075.1). NCBI lineage: Eukaryota > Metazoa > Chordata > Actinopteri > Gadiformes > Gadidae > Melanogrammus > Melanogrammus aeglefinus. The sequence continues at coordinate 153,127 of OLKM01000678.1, forward strand.
GTTTATCGAGGGCAAAAACACAAAACGGATAATTGCACACAGAAGACCACTTCCTTTTCCTTCCATAGCCAAGCGATGCTGTGGCAGCACTCATTTAGCAGCCACATCCTCCCGATGGGACGACCCACTGATGCCAGCGCACAATACCCCGACAAGAGGATTAGACAAAGACAAAAAGACAAAGTCGACTCAATGTCTCGCTGTTGAAAAGTCCAAATCTTCCTGAGGTTTGGGGTCACCCCTAATTATAATACCCAAACAGACATGGATGTGCTGTGATAAGGAGCACGGTAGTATTCCTCGATGGTGTTAGGATACAGAGTCCGATCGGAGAGCTGGCTGGCCCGTCCCCCACCGTGGGCCCGGCGGGCGGCTGTGAACGGGGGTTACCGTGGTCGCTGGCCTGATAGACAACGCTCTCTTTTGTGTGTTGTCCCGTGTTGACAGCCGTCGTGTCTGTGCACACGCACACACACACACACACACACACACACACACACACACACACACACACACACACACACACACACACACACACACATTTTGGCTGATCGAGAGACATGTAACACGTTTTGGCTCACACATGCACTGGCAGGTAATCCAATAACCCTTGGCACGTCAACTGAGTGCACGAGCGTTAGTGCCCACGCGTGCTGCAGCTCGACGTGTGACGCTCCCAAGTGAACAATAGGAAGGAATAAAGCACAACATAACTGCTTTTTTTAATATATTTGAATATGGGTATTTGGGATTTAAATAAATCTATTAAAAAGGAGGCCCCTGAATGCGATGTCTTCTTTCTGAACCTCTGCCGTCTGCTTCTCCGGATGAATACACCTTGAATACAATATGTATGTGGCCATTTCCATCCCTCTCTATTTTGTTCCATCTCTGCTTTTGTTCCAGGATCATGTAAGTCTCTCGATTCCCTAAAAGATGAGTTCATTTTGACTATTTATCTAATCTAGTCTAAACCCTAAACCACAAAAGCAATTTCAAAGACTGTAGGTGGACAGGCAAAACATGAGTTTCTCTTTGTTTCTCATACATCTGTGTGTGTGTGTGTGTGTGTGTGTGTGTGTGTGTGTGTGTGTGTGTGTGTGTGTGTGTGTGTGTGTGTGTGTGTGTGTGTGTGTGTGTGTGTGTGTGTGTGTGTGTGTGTGTGTGTGTACATGTGTTTGTGAACTTGTGTGTCTATGCGTGTGTGTGTGTGTGTGTTTGTGTTTAGTTTTGTGTCTATACGTGAGCATCAATGATGGCCAGCCATGAATGAAAGCCATCTGACAAGTAACCTTTTTGTGTTGATCTTTTTTATATCTTTTTATATCTCCACCAGACAGTATAGGAGCCTCCGGAGCCGCTGTCTCACTCCAGCCCGGCTATTTTCTGCATCTATGCAACAATGGCTCGACATGCTATGGGATATAGTCCTGATCCTCTGCCATTAAAAGGAACCAGTAATAGAAACAGGGAACAACTGAGATGTCCCACTACTCAACATGATTCACGGTGCTCGCCTTGCCCTTCACTCTTCCTCCTTTCACATATCTTTGACGCAGGGCTTACCGCGGCTGCCTGCCATGTGCATTGTGTGCTATCTAAAGTGCATTGCATGTCACAGTGCCGGAAGCACATTATCCTATGATTACAATGTATTGAGCTCTTTGGATTGGATTAGGAAGAGAATCTCCCAAATTAGCAATGTTTTACCGTTTGACCCCAAATAGATTTTATTCTGAGACCGTTATATCCATTTATTACAAGCAGGCAGATAGATAGGCAGCGAGTGGACACAGAGAGAGTGAGAGAGAGTGAGCAGTAAAGACATGGAGGGAGGGAAATAATGAGAGAGCGACAGAGGAGAGAGATGGAGGGATAGAGAGAGAGATTTATACAGTGTGTGCAGCTGAACCACGCATGGAGGAGAGCTTTCAAAGTGGACAGCACACAACCCGGCTGGCTGGTGAGCCTCGTAGAGCAGGGGTTTAGTGGTGGATCGCAGGAACAATAGGTTCCAATGACCACAGGATAGACACAGGCCAGGCGCCAACCGCAGGTCTCGCTCACAAATGACCTCACTGCCAGCTCCCTTCAAGCCTGTACATTGTAATGTACAAAAAAAATAAGGATTCACAGGAACACACACACACACATACACACACACACCGAATTATATGGAGCATATCGGTCTGAATCACGTATCGTCCTCCCGAGCCCTCCTCCCCTCTCCTCCTATCTCTTTCCCTCTTTAAGTCCCACTCTTCTGTGCAGCTTCAGCCAGCCGGTTTGAGCAGGATTGCCCTTGATAGAAACACAGTGTACCATGTGCAGTTGTGTGGCAGCCAAACGTGTCAGGCACGCTATCAAAACATGTGACGCTACGTTTCGTAACGCATTTCTGTGTGTTTCCATGCCATAAAGTTCTCCCGGCAACACTTGTCGTGATTGAGACGCTTCGTGGGGGATGATCTGACTAACATGACCGGCAATAACAGCAGACATTAGTCCCGGTAGTGCCCTGAGGCCAGATTGCAGAGAAATACTGGAGCTATTCAGCACAGGTCCACATTGGGCCTTGAATGTCCTCGAATCAGCCGCCTTTGGTGACACCTCTGGTGGGCCAGCACAGGCTCAGGTCCCCGGCGGCCATTCAGGGGTGGTTGCGTCTCCAAGAACGACAAGAAAAAAGATTCAAAAGCGGTTGAACTGCCTGCCGGCGGTTAGCATCACATCCACTATCTTTTTCCAGAGCCAAAACGTTCCCCTCTGTAAAGCAGACACCGCTTAGTATTTCTCAGCTGGTCTTCAACCCACTTTACAATAACTTGTGGGGGAAAGGAAAAGTGAGTGGTTGGATTAGCATCCCTTAAGAACCATTATTAACAATGATTTTATACTGATATTAGCTTCTGCTGTAGAGATAAGGTCGCTACAGTGCCTTATGGGCAGAGAGGAGCTTTGTCTCAGAGACAGAGAGAGCGAGGGAGTTAGAGAGAGAGAAAGTTAAATCAGACATCCGCTTGTAAACTCTGCTTTCTTGACCTTTGTGTCTCGATAGTTTCCAAAGGGTCGTAAAGAACGCTCTGAAAACAAAAGTCACACGTTCAGGAGCCCTGCAACAGAGAGTATGTCCAACAGGCGACATGCAGAAGATGTTTAACACCTGCTCAGGCCGGCGACAGCCACAGATATCATATTTTCCGATCACAGCATTTTTGCAGACTTATTGATTGCTGCCGGTATATGAGTTGCATCAAAAAGAAATACCCTACCCTAGCTTAAAGGGTGTTAACATTTATGATGCTAACATAGTTCTCTCTCTCTCTCTCTCTCTCTCTCTCTCTCTCTCTCTCTCTCTCTCTCTCTCTCTCTCTCTCTCTCTCTCTCTCTCTCTCTCTCTCTCTCTCTCTCCTCACCCTGACTCGTTGCCATACAGACTGACTTCTGTGGACCACGGCCCAAAATGAGGTTTTTTTGCCAGCTTAGTGCCAGCCCCAGGGGAATATTTGTCCTTGTTAGCGTGGCCTTGCCCATGGGCACAGGCAGTGAACATGCTGCTCTTACACAACCCGCTATGCCTCTAATACTCCTCCGAGAGGTCCCTCCAGCATCTGTGGAGCCAAGGAATGAAAGTAGGAATAAAAGAGGGAAAGAGAGAGCAATATAGGGACTGAGATACCAAAGTCAGGGTACATATTTATATGCCCTTGCTGTATATTTTTCGCACCGCATATTTTGAGAAAGATTTTATGCTATTTAATTTTTTTTAGGGCTTCTTAAATCTGGTTTAAGCAAAGTTGTGTGAGGAAAGATATGCTCTGCCGCTTTAATAGAAACCAAAAAATGGTGTGAATTAAAAATGTGAAGAGGAACTGAATCTACAGTTAGAAGCATCACATTGTAGTGTGAACAAAAACTACAGATTACTGGAGATGGAATTTCACATGGGAGGGAGAGAGAGAGAGAGAGAGAGAGAGAGAGAGAGAGAGAGAGAGAGAGAGAGAG
>OLKM01000678.1:157256-189756 GCA_900291075.1 Melanogrammus aeglefinus
GAAAAGAGAGAGAGAAGAAAGAAGAAGAGAGAGAGAAAGAGGAAGAGAAGAGAGAGAAGAGAGAGAAAGATGAGAAGAGAGAAGAGAGAGAGAGAGGAAGAAAAGACAAATTAGTTTTGGGCTCTAGAAAGTACCGTGGCCCTCCAGGGCTGTCACGCAAGGCTGGTTTCCACATCTCTCTCTCTATCTCTCTTTCACTCTCACTCCCTCTCTCTATCCCGTCTCTCTCTCTATCCTGTCGCTCTCTCTATCCCTCTCTCCCTCTCGTGGCTATTGCATCTCATTGGCTGCCCGTGACCCCCCCCCCCCATGACCTAACCAACGTTGGGGAGGCGCCAGACCTATCAAACCAAACCCATTTGCAAAAATATGTATTCATTTCAAAACGGGTCAGGTCAGTGAGTCACAGACGCAAAGCAAATCTTTACGTTACCAAATGGACCTCTGATCGGGTGAGTCCGGTAAAGTGAGTTCTTGATAGCCTGAGCATGTAACAGACAACACACAGCCACATAAAAGCAAATGAAGAAGAAGCCCTTCTGCCTTGTCATCCCTTCTTCCATAATAAATAGTACAGTCCGGTGTAAATATGCATCGCTCCGCTCTTGGTAAACAAGTACAACGCACCACTTCTCCCTCACGGCGCGACCCACCTCGTCCGTCTCTTAAACCCAACACGGAATATACTGCGATGAACTCCTACACTGTCTCGCCCTACCGTGCACTCTCTCTCCATAAATAAGACAATAAAACACTATCCCCCCCGACGACACACACACACACACACACACACACACACACACACACCACACACACCACACACACACACGACACACACACACACACACACACACACACACACACACACACACACACACACACACACACACACACGCATACGTCTTGCACAGACACACACACACACGTACACACACCCACACACACACACGATGTGGGCCATGGTGCATGGCTCGAGAAGACTGAACGGACAAGGCAGCCAAAATAAACAGCATTACTTAATGCCGTTGATTGGCTGTCGGCTCGGTATGGTATGATGACCCCTGACCCCTGACACGCATGCATCGCCTCGGATACCGCAGGGCATATCACTGACACGCATGCTTTAAAAACCCATTTGCATTCAGTTAAAAACGCTCTCAATGGTAACAGTAAATGTAGATAGCTAACTTATTTTAGTGTGAATGTCGGTTTCCTGTGGTTTCGCTGGTCAGATTGTGGCTACTTGATATTGAATATTCCCCGTGGGGAGTTTAAACGGCGTCTGCAAGCCAACTTCAGAAGGAGTTTGCTGATGCGGCTCAGCCTCCTCCTTTACTCCCCACTTTAAAGCTGGATAAAAAAAAAAGAAGAAGCTCTCTCTCCTCCTATCTCTATCTCTTTCTCTCTGTCGCTCTTGCGCTCTCTGTATTTCTCCCTGTCTTTCCGTCTCTCTCTGTCTCTCTCTCTATATCGCCTTTCTGTCTCTCGCTCTCTCTCTATTTCTCTCTCCCTATTTCTCTCTGTCTATCTCTCTCTCTCACTCTCAGTCTGTCCCTATTTCTTTCTCTCACTCTCACCTCTCTATTTCTCTCCCTCGCCCTCTCCCTCTCTCTATTTATCTCTCTCCCCCTCTCCCTCTCTCTATTTATCTCTCTCCCTCTCCCTCTCTCTATTTATCTCTCTCCCTCTCCCTCTCTCTATTTATCTCCCTATTTCTCTCTCTCCCGCTGTCTCTCTCTCACTCTCCCTCTCTCTCTCCCCCCCCCCTCACTCTCTCCCCTCTCCTTCTCCTTCTTTTCATCTCAAACTGTCGCTCCTCCTCTGATCTCTTGAGCCGCTGCGTTTGATCTCGCTGCGTGCAGACGGATCATGTGTGTGATCCGGTGACAGATGGAGTCTAGGTGGTTGGAGGAGGAGAAGACGGGCTAGTTAACCCAGCAGGAGCAGAGGAGACAATACTACTGGGGGGGGGGCGCTGTTCAGAGTTGGAGGGAGATGTTGTGATTGTGAAAAGTAAGGCCATCGTTGGCTAGAGTTGAATGCAGATAAGGTGAGTGGGATGAGATTGTGGAAGAGCGGGCCTCACATGGATATTTGGGGATATTCAGAATCAATAATATTCAATCAGCTTTTTGTATTTCTTTCCCTCCCACTTTGTGAAACAGCAGCAGTAAAGTGGCAGCCCACAAAATAATCAATCACCCTCTCTCTATCTCTTTTTTCTCTCCTTTGCTCTTTGCAATCTTTTTCTATCTTTAATTCCCTTCTCTGCAGTCTCTCAGACCTAAACAGACAAGCACCAGACACACACAGTCAGACACACACACACACACACACACACAGGCACAAAACACACACACACTCAGACATGCACACACAAACACACACAAACACACACTCAGACATGCACAGACAAACACACACACACTCAGACATGCACATACAAACACACACAAACACACACTCAGACATGCACATACAAACACACATCAAACACACACTCAGACATGCACAAACAAACACACACACAAACTCAGACATGCCCAAAAAAATGCATGCACACATACATTCAGTAAAACCACACACACACACACACACACACACACACACACACACACACACACACACACACACACACACACACACACACACACACACACACACACACACACACACACACACACACACACACACTCACGTACACACGCACACTCTGACATACACTGACAAACGCATACACACACAAACATACAAACCCACACACCTCATCTATTTCTCCCTCCCTGTCTGTATTTGGACATCCAACACCCAACCATTCCCACCACCACCACCACCACCCGCCTCCCCCAGCTCCCTTCTCATCCCAGGACTGGCTGCGTGAGCCGGGGTTTGGACATTAGACTTAACACCCCTCCTCCACCTCAACACTCTAATGCAATTAACTCCACTGGTGGGAATAGTAGGCGAGAGAGACTAGCTAGAGAAACCCCTGATTAATCCAATCAACCACGGGGCAGAGAGACACATACACACGCATAGATACAAACACACACACACACACACACACAACACACAAATTGACACGAACACAGACAGACATGCACAAACACACAGACACACACACACACACACACACACACACACACACACACACACACACACATAGACTACATTGCTTCAGGCTGCAAATGAAGCCTTTCATGGTCGATCATATTAGCTGGCAGATATTTTTATAAGGGGTTGGGACCGCCGGACAATTGGCAGCGCAGGGACCTTTCTGGGGCTTTTAAGGCGGTTGGGGAGCCGTGTTGGCAGAGCAGACCATGTACTGTAGGGGCTTTTATTTTTGGGTGGGCTTTCTATACTGATTTCTGCTTTAAAAAATCACTCTAAAAAGGGGTGTAAATGTAGCCTGGCTATTGCCAGACCAGGCTCAAACGTAGATTGCACATTAGTCTGGGGAAGCTGCTGTCATTCCTTCAGCACAAGAGGCGTGATCAATGGGCCTAGTTCAAATGACTCTGTACGCGATTGGCTGCTTCCCTGACGTCATTGTGTTAAATCAGCCAATAGCGTGCCAGGGGGAAAAGCCAGCTTGGTGATTGGCTCCCGCAAAAACGGATCGAAACTAAAAAAAAAGATGTATTGCTCTTTTCCCGGACCCTTCTGCAGGGCAGCTCAAATTGAACAAAAAAGCGTAAAACAAAAAAAGAAATGAAGAGAAGTAGGATAGATGGCCCCCTTAACTTGAGGTTTTCAAGGAGAACTGTAATCACCAGAGAAGTGTCTGTACCCTCACCCTCAAAGCCACGTCTCCTTCTTTTCTTTTCCACTGGTCACCACACCGTCAAGCCATCGGCCAGACACTTTCGTCCAGGGCCACTTGCAGCGAATCCAGATGCGTGTCCTCCACAGTCGGGGCTTGCTCACGGATCTCGCCTACGGTTCGAGGATTTCAAACCCGTTTTCCCGTTCATCTGGGAGTCCAACACCGAAGCAGCCGCTATACGCTGGCCTGCGCTAACAGCGGAGAAAAAGGCCCGGGCGTGTTCCTTTGACATCCTGGCCTTAGTTGTGGGACACAGTCATAGCCTGGCGACCAGGCCAGGGACCGAAGCATTGGTACATCACAAGTCATCCCCTCGCCACCGTTCCACTGTGTTTATCTTCACTGAATCACTCAGTGTGCTGCCACTAATACCTTCCTATTATTAGGAGGGCTCCAGCGATGCTGTGATCCATTATTAGACGCCAGAGCTCCCAGTAAGTGTAGAGTCATACGTGACACTTAATAGGCCAACAGAGACTTGTAAAGTTAGGAACACCCAGCGCACGGGCGTTAAGGGAGATAATTACTCTCTGGCTTTCATAAAGCCGCGCCATTAGCAGATTCATGTTAACCTGCCTGTAACGTACGTACATGAATATAAACCCAAAACAGAGAGGGTGAACATGATGGGAGCGGAATATGTTGCACAGTATATTGTGCTTCTAGGAGGATATGGTTTTTTATGCTGTTATTGTTGATCAACATCAAAAGGTTTAATTTACATTTGTTCATATGTTATTTTTAGAGACAAGAGTGGGTCAATAATAAGAACATGAATAATAATTCAGGAAGATGACAGCGCATGGGGGGGGGAGTGCGGGGGGGTCAGTGGAGACAAAAAGACAGAAAGACAGGAAGAAAGAAAAACATGGAAAGAAAATATTAATAGTACTGACAAGACGGACAGGATCAGAAGAATCAGAGACCGTGGAAGACGGGGGAAAAAAACAACCCAACGAAAAGTACACATCACCACACACACACACAACACACACACACACACACACACCACACACACACACACACACACACACACACACACACACACACACACCATGAAAACCAATTCCCAGGCATGCAGTCATACACACACATGCATACAGATTGTTATCACCCAACCGTGCTGGGCTGGCGCTAGCATGAGTGCAACAGCGTGGTACAAGCAGTGCTTGGATGCTACCCACACGATGTACACAGGCCCTTGTTTAGTTTGGACTGCGGTCCTGAGGACCAGAGTCTTGCACATATTGTTATGATCATTAGGCCCTCCGAGTTCTCTACAATGGCCCCCCGTATCAAACATAAAGGACGGGTGCTGTAGTCAGGCTTCCTTATCAGGCTGTTTGCCAACAATGGCAGTATAATAACATACTTATATAATTCATTATAATTAATTACTTGGAATAATATTAGTGTAATTATATAATTACACAACACTTGTTGTAGACCTATTCAGTTAAAAAGTTTTGTCCAATTTGATTGATTTGTTTTAGATAAATTTCATATATTTGGTTTGTTTCATATATTTGTTTTTGTTAGAGATTCACCTTTTTTTGCTTCCTTATCCAAATAGCTTTTGGAAATGAGAATAGATTTCTCAAGTCTTGTTTTAAATTGTACACATTGGACAATGTGTCACCCATAGTTCCCATAGTGTCAAGCATGTCCTTGAGATTAGGAACAACAAGATAAATGACCAATATCAGTGATCGAATAGTGTGAACATTGTCCACCGTCTATAGAACAAGAAATGTCCATCAAACCTTTTGGTTCTGCAATTAAATATCGTCAAATTAAAATAATCAAACTGCTACTCTTCTCCTCTTCTCTCGCGTGGGTATACCATCAAAGCATCTGTAGTCACACAGTTGGAAGCTCAAGATTTGGGTGGAGCTATACAAAGGTGCACCAAAGGTGTGACTGTACTGAGAGCTGGCTTTGGATGCCCTCTGCTATTCCATCTAACACCTAAATGCAATCTCAGAGCCCTTTCAGTTGTTCTGGGGTTCCAGCCCTGGTCTGAAAAACGAATCCCTCTCTAACCAGAGGCTTATTATTCTGGTTTTGTGTACCCTGTCCTGATGCTCGCAGCTTTGTACATTGTTCAGGTTTCACTCTCGGGTCAAGGAACATTGAATCTAGCCATTGTATTTGTCGCTCAGACTTTTCATTGGAAGCATTATATTCCCAATGCATCTGGCTCAATGGGAATCAGAGAATATTCAAACAGGGGGGACCAGAACACCTCGGGCGAGACACTATGTTCACTTCTCTGCACCTTATCATTTTTGAAAAGTCGGTGTAACCAATACCTCATACATAACCAGTCGACAAGGCTCAGATTGTGCTGTCTAGATTTCTCTATTCATATATGCGTGTGTCTGTGACATCTGTTTGTGTGTTTGTCTGTGTGTGTGTCTGTGTGTGTTGTGTGTGTGTGTGTGTGTGTGTGTGTGTGTGTGTGTGCGTGCGTGCGTGCGTGCGTGCGTGCGTGCGTGCGTGCGTGCGTGCGTGCGTGCATGCGTTTGTGTTTCTGTGTGTGTGTGTGTGTGTGTATGTGTGTTTGTGTGTGTGTGTGTGTGTGTGTGTGTGTGCGTGTTGTGTGTGTGTGTGTGTGTGTGTGTGTGTGTCTGTGTGTGTGTGTCTGTGTGTGTGTGTGTGTGTGTGTGTGGTGCAAGCATGTTTGTGTGTGTGTGTGTGTGTGTGTGTTTTGCAGATTGGGGGTGGTCAACAGAAGCTTTGCATGTTTTATATTTTGACATTCTTTCCTGACTCTTGATACGATGCCTACAGTCCAGCTCTACAAAGACACATGGGAGACATGTGGCGGCCAGCTGGAGGACAATGATGCAGAAAGGAGACGTTCAATAGGACCTCTGTTGAGTGTGGCAGTGTATTTGTGTTTCTGTGTGTGTGTATCACCGTGGATGTCTACGCCCTTTCAAGAAACATGTATGGAGATAAGAATAAATGCAGAGTCCCCCCCCCCACCTCCCCCATGGCCGTATGATCCTCTAAACAATGGCCGCTGTGTTCCAGGATCACTCTGAACGGGATGAAGGTGTCCCGGCCGGACGTCCGGATCGGCCGCTACAGGATGATCAAACACGAGAGAGACAAACACAACGAGCCCAACCCTCAGAGGTACTGCATCGTCATCACAACAACACCTCCTGTCTCTCTCTCACTCTGTCGCACGCTCGCTCGCTCTCTCTCGTTCTTGAGCTCTCTCTCTCTCTCTCTCTCTCTCTCTCTCTCTCTCTCTCTCTCTCTCTCTCTCTCTCTCTCTCTCTCTCTCTCTCTCTCTCTCGCTCTCTCTCGCTCTCTTGCTCTCTCACTTTCTCCTACCTTATCTCACTTTCTCTCGCTCTCGCTCTCGCTCTCTCTTTCTCTCTCTCTCGATATCTCTAGCTAGCTCTCTCTCTTGCTTTCTGGCTTTCTCGTTCTCCCACTCTCTCTCTCTCTCCTCTCTCTCTCTCTCTCTCTCTCTCTCTCTCTCTCTCTCTCTCTCTCTCTCTCTCTCTCTCTCTAGATCTCATCGTTGCGTTGTTTTTTTTATGTTCATCTCTATTGCACGCACGCCCTTACTCTCTCTCTTTCCTCTCGCTCTCACTCTCTCTTCTCCCTCTCTGATATTATATATCCCTGTTTCTTTCTGTTTGATGTGTTGTGTCAAGGTGGTGTCAAAGTCACCCCATGATGTCACACTATGGCTCGTGGATTAAGAGGACTTGAAAGAGTGTTTTTTTCAGCAGTCATCATAAATATAGTACTTTTGTTTCCCTTCATGCTACCTCTGCACAATACCTCTGGTACACTCTGTGAGAGTACGATCTATAAAAACGACCTTCAAACTAGTGTCCTGCTGGTTATGACATGCTCAGCAGGGAACTGAATTCTCTACTATAGTGTAGCTTAACACGATGGAAACATGTCTCTATCTTTTTCTAACCTCTGGGAATCAGACCAGGTCGCTTCAACTCACAAGTTATGTTCTTCCAGTTACATACTGTCGTGGCAATTTCCTTTAACAGATATTGCGTCTAGGACCGATGAGATTTCTAAATGCGAAAGGCACGCAAAACACTTGTAGACAATTAACCTAGGTTTAATGCAGGCATACATTAGACTCCTCTCTAGCAGAGTGAGTCCAGAATACAGTTTGACAGAGCTATTTATACAGGTTCCCATCCTCTCCACATTGCAGATGTCAGTATTTAAATCAGGTAGTGTTTACCCAAGACAGTTGCCTGTGTTCTCCTCAAGCAGAATAGTGTATAAGAGGATGTCTCCTCCCTTGTTACCGGTTTACCCAAATACAAAGGTTAACATTTTAATGGGGAAGGCAGACATAAGCCCACCATACAAGCACAAAGGTACACATTTTAGACGACATCTTGGTTAACATTTTGACGACATCAGGGTAGCAGGACAATACACCGAATGGAAAACTAAGCCTATATGAATAAAAGGTAACAACATAGGTGTTTTTCTATCACAAGACTGTACAAGATTCAAGATTCAAGATTCAAAAAGCTTTATTGTCTAGTATGTTGCCATACTAGAAAATTGTCTTTTGACTGAAGGCTTGGAGGTGTGTGTGTGTGTGTGTGTGTGTGTGTGTGTGTGTGTGTGTGTGTGTGTGTGTGTGTGTGTGTGTGTGTGTGTGTGTGTGTGTGTGTGTGTGTGTGTGTGTGTGTGTCTGTGTCTGTCTGTGTGTTATTTGTGTGAGTTCTTTGAGGAATGAGTGTTCTGTGTGTGTATAGCTATGGGGATGAATGATTTTTTGTAGATAGCTTTCCTGGCCAAAGGCATTCTGAATCTTCTGCCAGAAGGAAGTAGATCAAAACAAGGATGAAGTGGGTGGGAGGGATCTAAGAGGATGGAGTTGGTCTTCCTTCCCACTGCCTGGATATACAGATCCTCCAGCGCTTTCTGGTGTATTCCTTATTAGCTTGCTTGCTTGCTTAGTTAATCTATTAAGTCTGCTTTTTGCTTGCGTTTTGTGAGGAAGCCGTACCAGGATGTAATGTTGCAAGTGATGATGGATTCCACCAGAGATTGGTAGGCAGTTGACAAAATGTCTTTACTGACATTGAAGGTGTCTAGTTTCCTCAGGAGATACATACGTTGTTGTCCCTTCTTGTAAACCCCATCTGCATGCTGGCTAAAGGACAGACGTTGGTCGATCTCTGTGCCAAGGTATTTTGAACTTCACCACCTGTTCAACCACTTGTCCTTTCAGGGTCAAAGGTGAGGAAAGTGGATGTGGGGTGTTAGATGCCCTCCTTCTATGGCAACACAGTTCTTTGGTTTTGCTGATGTTCAACTGCAGTGAGCTTTCTTTGAACCACAGGGCCATTTCAGTGATATATTGGGTGTACTTGGACAGGGTGCTTTGATCTGTCAGTTTGGCCACCAAGGCCAGATCATCTGCATATTTAAATAGCTTGAATCCACTGATGTTGCCTGTGATCTCATTGGTGTATATTGAGAACAAGATGGGAGACAAGACACAACCCTGTGGGACTCCAGTGTTAAGGATGATGTTGGACGATGTTACACCCTGGACCTTTACATGCTGGGGTCTCTCCTTTAAAAACTCCTTGATCCAAAGTGTCAGTGCTGGGTTGACCTGAAGCTGCTGAAGGCGATGCAGGAGTGTGTTGATGTTAACTGTATTAAATTGCTGACGAGAAGTCCATGAATAAGATCCTGACCAAGGAGTTCTGGGAGTCCAGGTGCTTTGTGATGGTATCCAGTAGATGTAATGTAGCGTCCTCCACACCTCGTTTTGGCTTGTAGGCAAACTGCAGTGGATCCAGATTCTCACCGATGGTGGTGGTGAGCTCTCCTGCAACAACTCTCTCCATGCATTTGCACAGGATAGAGGTGAGTGCCACTGGTCTGAAGTCGTTCAGAGCTTTAGCCCGGGGCTTTTTGGGAACAGGGATGATGGTGGTGTCCTTCCATGCTCTGGGAACAAAACTGGCATCTAAGAAGAGCTGAAACATATCCGTCATTACACCGCCCAGCTGACTTGCACACTGCTTCAGTATTCTGCCCTTCAGCCCATCTGGTCCAGGAGCTTTGGAGGTATGGAGATGGGAAAAGATGGATATAACCCGCTTCTCTTCTATGCAGATAGATTCTGGGGGGTATAGGAGAGTGACCATTTCCTCCATAGAGTCAGTGTTGTTGAATCTGGCATAGAAGGTGTTGAGTTCTTCAGCAAAGGCAGCAGGGTCTGGGCATTGTACTGCAGCAGTGTTCTTATTCCTGCCCATCATGGTGTTAAGGCTCCTCCATGCATGCCTTTATATCTCCACTGATGAACTTCTCCTCCATTTTGTTTTTGTAGGTTGAGCTTGGCCAGGCTTGGTCTTCTGCTTTGAGCTCCTTTTTCAGCTCTTTAACTCTCTGCTGGTCACCCTGGATGAATGCAAACTTTTTTAAATTGAGACAGTTCTTAAGGTCTTTGGCTATCCAGGGCTTATTGTTTGCAAAGATCTTAATTTGTTTGGTGGGAATAACACTATCAGCACAGAATGTGACGTAAGAGCATATGGTATCGTACAACAGGTTAAAGTCACCATTGCATTCCCTGAAGAATTCTTCCCAATCTGTCAGCTCAAAACATCCTTTCAGTCTTTGAATGGAGTCTACCTCCCATGCCATGATGGTTTGGGCCTGTACTTTTTGGGTCTTTTTGGGATGTTTCCAAAACATAAATCTAGCGTTCTATTCAGCCGTGTTGGCGTTGTTACATACTGTTCTAACTGTGGGAGAAGTGCGGCGACATCACATGTGTTGAAATCTCCCATCTAGCGTTCTATTCAGCCGTGTTGGCGTTGTTACATACTGTTCTAACTGTGGGAGAAGTGCGGCGACGTCACATGTGTTGAAATCTCCCATCATAAACACGGGCTGGTCAGATGCCCTGGAGACGGCATTGTCATATCATTCTAAAATGCGCTCTGCTGCCAGCGCGTTGTCAGGGCCAGGGACATAAACAAGAATTACTGTTATTAATTGAAATTCACGGGGAAGATAGTGGGAACGAAATGAAACAGACAAGATTTCGTAGTGTCGTGAGCAGTGCATCTCACGAACTGTTCGTTGATGTTTTAAATCAACAACAAGTACAACAGTAGTACTACTACTACTCCTGTTACTACTACTAGTATGACTACTGCTAATAGTACGACTACTATTGCTGCTACTGCTACTGTAACCACTTCTACTACTATAACCACTAATGCTACAAAACGTATCACAACAATATACTTATACTGATACTGCCGCTACTACAGTAATTTATACTACTAGGATTAGTACTACTGTTACTAATCCTAGTAATAATAATTGCAAAGTAAATGTATACTTTATTCAGGATTGATAAAAGGGCAGTGTGGACAATTTGGACGGATTAGAAAAAGCTTTCTAAAGCTATAGAAGGCAGCTTGTTGCAGTCACCGCTCAAAGGTCTGACATCTCCACATTTCCATACTTATTGAAAACCCTGAAAGATTAATCTCGGGGGGATAATGAAACGTACAGAGCAGGACATATTTAACGCACAATATTCATGTCTTCAACTCCCCTTTTCATTTACTGCCCCCCCCCCCCCCAGAATTGTTTCTGAGAGAATGAAGGACATGTTCCTTCATGCTGCTTCCACCAGCCCCCTCAGATGAGCCCATAAATCCCTGAAGTCAAACCTCCATCAAAGGCTCAGACCGGACAGTAGCAGCCCGCCATCAAACCTGCATCGGAAAGGTTTCGGTTGGCCCTCCAGGCCTGCAGAACATCAGACGATAGTGTGGGGTGGACGTTGCCGAATAATCGAGGACATATCAAGCAAAAATGAATAATAACACAAATCCAGAACTTCAACTCTCTATGGTTGTCAGCCCGCCGTTGTTTAACTGGCGTCTGAGGCGTCCTTCTCTCAGTGTGCGTCCGCGCGTCACGTGTGTTTCAGACGGGGGTTGACAACATGGCGACGGCAGCCTGTTGGCGTTGCGGCGTTTTTGATGAACGAGGCTGAGGACCCCGAGATGAGCTCCCCTCCCCCTGCTCTTTAACACGTTAATCAACCGCCACTGTAGCACCTCACATTAAGCCGCTTAAACGTGGATTACAGCGGTGTATTCTCCACCACGCCCGCCCGCCTGCTTTCATGCCTGGTTAGGCACCACAACATCCCCCACCCCAAAACACTTTTTTCTCTGTAAATAAATAAACTAAAATCAATAGCCGTCATAGCTGCGATAGATGGTGACAGAGATAAAGTGGGCTGTCTCACAGCCTAAGTAATCCCTTTCAAGGTGACGTTGGTGCGTTGCTTTGGTTTAAAGTGAGATCTGATGACAAAAAAATGGTGTTCGTTGAAGTTCTCGTCGAGTACGTTCAATAAGTTTGAGAGGATGTTGCTTCAGTATTACTCTATACAATGATGCTAGCCAATGCTAGACAATTTGTTTAGCATTATGGTCGCTCTCTCCCTCAGTTTATTCCTCCATAGCGTGTATACTGGAGGGAAACTGGGCTGTGTTAATATCATGGTTATTTAGCACCCCAAAACCAGAATTTCAAAAGAGTAAAAATTCAAAGGACACCTGGGGACTGCAGCTGCTTCTAAGCCCCAGGAGGGCCCCTTCCTCCTCTCTCCCCCATGTGCATTCGAGTAATGACGTGTATGATAATAAGGACACAGTCATTATTGACATTCTCCTTTACATAACTAGACCACCAACAATTCAATGTTCCACTTGTAGCCTTTTAATTGAACTTAATTAACTATTTAACTTCTGTGCAGATTATCATTCACCTACCTGATGATCATTCACCTACCTGATGTTCATTCATTCATTCATTCATTCATTCATCTTCTTTATTCAAGGACCTCGCAGGAATTATTGAGGGGGACCCTCATTTACATATTTATAAATAATTACCAAACAGAGAAAACTACACACAGTTAGGGGACAGTTATTAAGAACATTCCTCCAGCGTCCGACAGAAGTGTCGATTATCAACGGGTTGATTATTTTTAGTCCGCTGCCCTAACACAAATAAAAGATGCACCTCACTTGCGCCCAGTGTCATCGGAGAAGGTCGAAGGGGAACTAAAGATCTAACGCAACATGGATGTAATTTAAGATGCCATTTTAATGACCAGGTCTTTATAAATAAACAAATACCATTTGTTAACACGCCTGCCGGCCGGAGCAGACGTACAGACCTTTTCATATTGTATACTGTTATGAGCCTCGTTTATATGTATTATACACAGTCCTTGCAGGACGTGAGTACTGTGTATAATATGTATATATTGTGTCCATTATATATGGACCACGTCATCGTTCACTGTTGAGGGTCTGAAAGCTCCCACTGTAATTGCCCGCTTAAATGTCAACCCTCGATATGGAAGCAGTCAGGGACAGGCTGGTCTAGTTTCCTTCATCATAATCAATACATCAAGACAAAAGTGTGTGTTTGTGTGTATGTGAGGGAGAGGAATGATACTCTCTCTCGCTCTCGCTCTCGCTCTCTCTCTCTCTCTCTCTCTCTCTCTCTCTCTCTCTCTCTCTCTCTCTCTCTCTCTCTCTCTCTCTCTCTCTCTCTCTCTCTCTCTCTCTCTCGCTCACCCACTCTTACTCTAACTATGTCTCTCTACCTCTCTCTGGTTAGAAGGTCTCTCCAACTGGGACCTTTTTATTTGTGTTGGGGAGGATAATAGAGAATTTAACTCTCTATCAGAGGACCAAATGGTGTGTCGGTCATGTAAACACTCTCCTCACCGGCTCCTGGGCACTCATTAAAATGTGAAATGGGCCTTTTGGTTTTCCAAGATATCACGTATCTCAGGTGCTTCTTATAATTAGCCTGACTCAGAACAAAAGAAAGCTCTGATCAGAAGTGATGAACAGTTGCTATGTTTCCAGTAAGGCTTGGAGTTCTTCACGTATTATCAACCTTCAAAACACAAAGATCCGCCCACTTAACTAGAACACAATAACGACACGGGAGGATAACTGAAGAAATCCATTTCAAAACACAATTTATTCACCTTACTAGCCTTGGGTTTATGTGCAAAAATACAAAGTGACGGTCAATATCTCGGCGGTTCAACGTTATGCCGGCTCCTCTGCACGTTCCCAAGGTGTTAGATAAGCCTGTTGTCGGGGCAGGAATGGATAATCAAAGCCTTTAAATAGTTTGTCTGGAGGAGCTGTGATGTGGACAAAAGAAGTATCTGGACTGTGTGGTGCATGTCTTGATGTCCTGACAACACACGCACGCGTCTGCGCGCACACACACAAACGCGCGCACAAATGCACATGAAAGCTAATACGCACACAAACACCTACACGCACATACACACACACACACACACACACACACACACACACACACACACACACACACACACACACACACACACACACACACACACACACACACACACACACACACACACAGGAATCCATTCAGTTCATCTCTTGAGAGGCTGGTTAGGCATAGCAATGAGATGTCAGTCCAGTATAGAGAGAAAGAGACACATTCATCACTGTCCCCCTAAAGTGTACACAGACACACACACACGCACAAACACACACACACACACACACACACATACAAACACACACAGGCATGCATAGACACACAAATGCCCACACGCAGTCGCCCACACAGACGCAGACATGCTGTCTGACTATCAGTACCTAATGCATTACAAAGAAACAACCTGCTCAGTAGCATGGTTCTATATTGAATTCATATGATAACAGTCTGGGGTGAAGACTGTGGATGTGTGTCTATGGGGGTGTGCTTGCTCAGCAATAGATTATAAAATAATTTAGCATTAACAGGTCTTCAGCCTAAAGTCTAATCTCGAACGAGGTCACCAATTTTCCAATGCATGCTAAAGTGAGACTTAGCCAGGGTCCACTCAAACTATTACCACAATAAAGAGGGGGAAATAGCACTTTCTTTCTGTCCCTGACCTAATAAGGTGTCATCATTATTAAAGGATATCTTTAAATATAATCCTGGGAGACTTTGGTGGATTAAAGTGGAGCACGTTCCCTCCATGCCGACACGGTGGCAGATAGCAGGCTAACCAGCTGATCCTGGCTAGTGTCCTCACCAGCGAACATCCAGTACATGTCATAATGATGCAACACATGCGCGTTAAAATGTCACGTATGATATAGAATGTGATTGGTTCAGTTCACACGCCCATGCTGGGAAGCAGGCTTGAGATTGCTCCATGTTCAGTTTAATGTTTTTTTTATTAAATGTAATTGTGTTATTTTGCCTATTTTAGAATCCAATTTAGAATGCAATGTAAGCTACCGACACACACATAGTTTTTTTAATATGCATATCCACTACCGTAGAGCGAGATATTTATGTAAATATCCAAGAAGTACACCCCATGTCTCTGGATTCCTAATGAAAAGTTCCCAGATTGTGTGTGTGTGTGTGTGTGTGTGTCTGTGTGTGTGTCTTTGTGTGTGTGTGTGTGTGTGTGTGTGTGTGGTGTGTCTTGTGTGTGTGTTTGTGTGTGTCTTTGTGTGTGTCTTTGTGTGTGTGTGTATCTGTGTGTTTGTGTGCGTTGCGTTCTTGCACATGTGCATGTACGTGCTAGCTGCTAGCATTCCTGTCCCGTGTATCAAGCCGCTGTGCTTTATATATTCATAGATCTCAGTGTCTGTCCTTCTCGCTCGCCCTTAGCGTTTCCCTAAGCCTGATTCAGTATAAATCTTCTGTATAATTATGTCCCTCCCTGGCCTCGTTGTTTTTCCGCTATTCTCTTTGTTCTCTTTAAACCAACGCGCTCTAGCAGCTTCGGCAGCGCAGAGCTGACCTGGCGTGACGGGGAACATTCGGCCATTCCGCCGTTACCCAGAGTTGAAGTTCAGGGAAAGAAGGATGCCTACCAATGCCTTTAGAGATTTAGAGAAGGTTTTATGGTTTGCCTTTTCCTTTTTTGTGTGTGTGTGTGTGTGTGTGTGTGTGTGTGTGTGTGTGTGTGTGTGTGTGTGTGTGTGTGTGTGTGTGTGTGTGTGGTGTGTGTGTGTGTGTTGTGTGTGGTGTGTGTGTGTGTGTGTGTGTCTACAGAATCTAGACAGAAGGGTCTTTTGTCTGCATCTTTCGGAAGGGCAGCGTCCTTCTGAAGAGATGATACACATACAAGGCTGGATGTGGCCTCATAAGGCCAGAGACATGTTTGATCTTTAGCCACCTATCTTAAGGACAACGGTCGGTCCATTGAACAGAAGGGTTCACACACTCGGCTTTGTACCTTGCTTGTTACTTGGGGATTCCACTAGAGGGCACACGGGAGAACTTACACAACTTCTGAATTGCATGATGTAAACAATAAACCATTAGCAATGACACAACAGATGTGTGTCACTGCTGACCAGCCATACTGACCACTGACCCTGTGCTATCGCCATGCTGTACCTACACTGCCCCCCGCAGTTCATGTGCATACTGCATCTCACGTAGCGTTTACTACTGAGGATTTGCACCACTAACCCTCCAAAGGGACGCAGGATACGCGAGGCCGCCGCCACTCTCACGCCAACGCGTGGTTAAACAGCAAGCCCCCGACTTCACCCCCTACCTGCTACGTCTTGACGTTTATCCGGAAACATAAATCACTGTGTGGGACGCGTTGTATAGAAGTGTCCGGTGAACATTCAGAGGAGATGAGTGTGAGGTGTAATCCAAATTACAATACACCTATAGACAACCTTGATGCTAGGATTACTCGGTATTGCGCTCTTTTGTTTTTTTGTTGCCTTGGTAGAAAAAAAAAGGATTCCTGTGTGATGTAATGCCTTGATTATCTCTCAAGACACCCGCAGTTTGGATAATTGTGAGTGTGGGAGGGTTGATCCTCTGGTGATCACTTGAACCCATCCCCCCTCCCATCCACTACCCATACACTGACTCATTGCTTTGACTCCATAAGATATAACATTTATATACATTTTGCACTCATAAGCTTTTTGAAAGAACCGGGTATTTCTCCAAGTGATTGATAGTATGGCTAGTATGGATAGTATGGCCCCTAATTAAACTTGACCAGAGCACTTATACTAATAGGGCAACACTAGTCTGGGACGTCACGTGATAGTAGAAAGTCAAATGGTACTTGAGGACCTCATTTGGATTATTGATTAAAATAAGGTCACAGCACCACCTGATGGTCAAGGTTTGCATGGCAGAAACTGCTGACTGGCCCCACAGAAATATACAACTGGGTTTTTATTTGGGTTTTAATGTGTGTGTGTGTGTGTGTGTGTGTGTGTGTGTGTGTGTGTGTGTGTGTGTGTGTGTGTGTGTGTGTGTGTGTGTGTGTGTGTGTGTGTGTGTGTGTGTGTGTGTGTGTGTGTGTGTGTGTTTTTATCAGACACACAAACACGCACGCACGCACACACAACTACACACAACATCACACACACATCACACACACACACCACACACACACACACACAGTCACACACACACACAGGAGGCCAGCTGTGATGATTCGATGATGGTGTTGGATGTGAGCTACATCCCGTTATGTGACACGCACACTCTTCTCCTCTTTGTGAATATCCTCCAGGTTCAACAAGATCCAGAACACCAAGAACACCATGAGGAGGGACGGCATCAGCTCCCTCACCTACCGGCTGGTGCAGGTCAAGAGGTTCCCTCTGTACACCAACATCTCCGTGGAGATCGGGAAGCCCCCGCCCAGGCCCTTCAAGGGATAGAGACGGGGACGGAGAGGGAGAGGGTCAGGGAGACGGAGTAAGAGAGAGAGAAGACACTGAGGTGGGACAGCACTCGCTCAGACTGCAGTGGGAGAGAGAGAAAGAGAGAGAGAGAAGGAGAGAGAGGAAGAGAGAGAGACAGACTAGATCCAGTGTCTAACTCTCCCAGACAGCCGATGAGATTATAGAGAGAGCCGGTGCGTTAGGTGTAGATGCATCACAAAGCACATCAGTCTCTCTCTCTCTCTCCTCTCCTCTCCCGGCTCTGCGCTTCAAACTCTCCCTCTCTCCATCAACGTCTCTTTCTAACAGCCAATGGCAGGCTGCCAGCTGAAGGACCCTGGCCAATCAGAGACTCTCAGAGTGTTCCCAGAGCCTGAGCTTGGACTGGGACGGCTTGAAACATTGCGATCGCAATTGCCTCGGAAAAACGTGGACGGCGTTCTGCTGGATGTTCTTAGGTGATTGTGTGCAGTCCTCGAACAATGTTCATGGGGGACATTGGAAGGTCCTTGGTCTATTATCTTGTAATGGATGTCTGTTCTTTTTTTTCGGTTCATAAAGTCCTGGAAGTGAACGACAATGGACCTAATTGAGGAAGTAGGGATATGTGCACAAGGTACTTCATTCAGTATGAAACGTCACGCTACGTAGCACAGGAAGGTGAAATCCAGGTGTGTGCGTCTTTTTCAGGATAACAAATGCTCATGAACATCGTCGCTGAGGATGATACGGAAGTACAACGGTGGGCGGAGCTGACATTCTTAACCGGGAACAGAGTTATAAAGTTCTCAAGAAATGTTACAAAAATAAACTAGTGACAGAGAACTGGGGGGGGGGGGGGAGACAAAATCAACAGTTCAGATATCATAAAAGGATTGCGATAAGAAAAGATACGATCCACATTTCAACGATATCGGATAATCAAAGTTCAGCATGGAGAGGGTCCCTCTCCAGAAGAGTCCTAAATGTGTTTATCGCGGAGCACCAAACGCTGTTTCTGGAACGAAAAAGCTTTCAGATCCACAGTGGTTCATCACCTTAAAATTGATACATGGACTCAAAGTTTGGAAACAGTGAGAGTCTTACTGCACTTTTTCAAAGTTCCAGAGATTTAGAGAAAGTTCAAACACATTGGAAACCCAAACTTAAGTTTTTTTGTTTGTTTTTTATGCAGTTGGAAATTCAGTCTAACTGTCCCTGGAGCACCTTTGAATTTGAACCAGAGAGCAAAAGGAAAGGAGTGGGCTTTACTTTATGAGCACTCACGATGCTGAAACACACGCCTGCACTCTGCACAGAATGCCTGCGTGTCCCACAGTTTGATCTCGGGAAAGACAAACATATAGATTGATGCGTTGAATGGTCAGGCTTTGGGCATTCAGAGATTTTAAAGAGATATGAATGTGCCATTTCAGCTTTTTGGGTCTGGGCATTACATCCGTATGGTGTGTGTAGATGGAGATGAAAAAGTACAGCATTTATTTCATTTTACTTCAAATCATGCTGTGGACAAAACATTCCCAAGAGTTTCCATTGGTTTAAGCATCTATTAGTTTTGAGCTTTGTAGAAATAAGTTTTTGCCATTCAGTGACTTTTTACTCGCTTCATAAAGGATTGGCCGAGAATTAAGTAATTTTTTTATGACATTGTAACCCTGGTGTTTAATAAAGAACTATTATAGATTGATAAAAGCTGGGCATAGCTGTCATCAGTATGCCAATCTTTTATGCTGTTATTAACTAAATTTTTTAACAAGACCATCATACCCAGAATGGGGAACTAGAAGATTATGGGGAATTTGATGGTGGTCTTTGGGACATTTTTCTGTTTTACGAAATGCAAAGTGATGGCTTTAATGAACTCCTCATTCTGATATGACAGTTAAAGAGATTAGTATTTGAAATTATCACAACTTTTTTATTTCACTTTTCTTGTTTTATGGTCATGCCTTACAGACAACATTTATATACCGGTACACACACACATATATAAATATATACACACATATACATATATATATACATATATATATATTTGTATGTGCATCCTGCTGATAATCTCAGGCAGAAGGTCTCTGTCAGAAACCGTGACAATATGTTTGCCATCTCTCTCTCTCTCTCTCTCTCTCTCTCTCTCTCTCTCTCTCTCTCTCTCTCTCTCTCTCTCTCTCTCTCTCTCTCTCTCTCTCTCTCTCTCTCTCTCTCTCTCTCTCTCTCTCTCTCTCTCTGTTTTTATTTCCTGGTGTCTCTTGAGGCATCTGTATGTGGGTCACACGGATGTGTATGAGTGCCTTTCTTTGTTTTGGTTTGAATTACGTTTCCGGTGTGGGTCAATATCCAACACTATACACATCTGCACTGTGGAGTGTACTGACGCGCCCTCCCCCCATCCTGCGCCTCTCGTGAAAAATGGGGCAGTTTCTAATGCAGTTGTTTTATATTGTTTTTCGATGGCGAACTCAATATAAGCTTACTGTGTCTAAAGTTATTTTGTGCATTCTCTCCGATTCTCCCTCAGAAGGCTGTGGAATCGCTATAGAAAATGTCTGGGGTTTTATCATGGATATTTCAGAGAGGAAATGTGGTTATGGAGAGCAGAGTTCACGAGTAACAGGAGATATTGACATCTAAACACAGATATGTTCATCGAGATTTACAAGCTTTTTCGGTAAAAAAAATATTGGGATATTCCTAAATGTATACTTTACTTAAAGGGTGAAATATTTGACATCTTGGCTGTTCTGCCGCAGTGGAGCAGACTGGACATTGAAACCTGCGGGTCTTTTTAAACCTTTACTGTATCTATAGCTAGGTTTTTTTGTACATTGAATGTTGAAAATGTTAAATCTTATATAGAATGCATTATGCCCTATTCAACCTTTTTCTATACAATCAATAAATCTGATGATTAAATAATCATTGTGTGTGTGTGTGTGGTTGTGTGGGTTTGGGTGTGTATCTGTGGGTGTGTACACACCTACATGCGCACACTTTCACACACATCCTGAATTAAGTAAGTTGACCCAAAAGTAGGACAGACAAATGGTACAAGCAAGCTTTCTGTTATTGTTTTCCTAGCCGGTAAGCCTCCACTTAGAAGACGTTTAGGTGCAGGCCAACATGCAGTCGGCAGGATCATCATGGTTGTCCATGCACATGCATCTGGTGCAGAAGTCCCTCACGCCGAGTTCGGAATCCCCTGGTTCCTGAAGTATCAATGGTTTCTCCCACAGCAAAACCCCTGTCCAAGGTGCTCGCGCCCCATGTGTTCACCCTTTGGTCAGCCATCGTCTGTATTTGCTTGGATGCACCCGGCCGGTAGAGGCTCTGAAAGTGTCAAAGTACAAAAAGGGCCAATGCCCGAACGCTTACAGGACAAACGGGTCGTCTGCTGGGAAGTTCTCCACCCTGTGGTAGCCTCACTGTAGACCACCGCTACATTCTGCCTGTTCCAGCATAGAGCACGGGTACGAAAACACACACTGAAATATATCTGCCTACTTTATCTATAATATATCTATATAAAGTAGGACTATATCCGTCTGACACTTCTTTACAGCAAGGAGGCACACCGCGGCCGTGAATCACTTTATGACAAAACCTGCACATTGGGTATCCGTTGGGCGCTGACAGCTGACCACATTACAGAGACCACCCTGGTGGAGAACCTTTGGAGGGTTGGAGGTGAGCCCAACGTTTACTACCGCTGAACCTCCCACACAAGGTCTGCTTCGAAGTTTCCAACGTCAGGTCCAGAGTTCTTATAGAGCTGCTGCTCCGCGCAGTGCACCCTCTTCGACCCCTCTTCAGAGCGGTGAATCAACTAACCAGGCTGTGAGTCCACTTACCAGGCCGTGAGTCTACTAACCAGGCCGTGAGTCCACTAACCAGGCCGTGAGTCTACTAACCAGGCCGTGAGTCCACTAACCAGGCCGTGAGTCTACTAACCAGGCCGTGAGTCCACTAACCAGGCCGTGAGTCCACTAACCAGGCCGTGAGTCCACTAACCAGGCCGTGAGTCCACTAACCAGGCCGTGAGTCCACTAACCAGGCTGAGCCAGGCCAGGTTACGTGGGCTCCCAGGCCAACCGAGTGCTGACCTGTGAACACAACTCCCAGGCCGGGCTCCATGTCTCAGTCCTGAGGGTAAGGGAAACTTGACCCCTAGGTCACCTAATCATTGCATCACTTCCTGTATGGCTAGAGCCTACAAAATAAGTGATAAGGCCCAAATGGCCTGATACACATAATGGATTTCAGACATCTCTGTATAACTCCCCTCAGTATCATTCATTTAATACATTTATGGGGCCCTCATTTTACTCCCCCATCTGATGTCCGCTCAGTGAGGGATTGCATCACTTCTTGTAGGGCTTCAGCCATCAAATTGATCATCTTGTATGTACTGCCCTCTTTCATATATAAAATAGTCCCTAGGTCTCTAGCTAGCTCCCTTGTGTTCCTATAGGGCAATGATTGTAATTTTTGTAGTAATTTTTTGTAGTTACTTTATTGAATGCATTCCCACCTCAAAAATATTAAAAGCTCATTATCGTATTTCACAAAATGTATACGTACAATAAACCTTTGGAGTGGACCTCTTGGTGAAGCAATGGGGCACCTAACTCCCGGTTTGCCCCACAAAAACACATCCAGTGGGTGCTATAGTCTGAATTCTAAAGATGAAGAAGACCTTGGGCAGTGTAGCATCTACATATTTATTGAAAGAAAATAATCAAAACGTTTCATACAATGACAGTTATCTGTGCTCAGATAACTGCACAACACAAAGACAGTGTTGGGAAGAAATGATTAAAAAAAAATGCAAGCTGTGTGGTTTCTGCAATAGCAGTTTCCATGCCAACCATCATAGCAACGACGTTGCAAAAAACTTTACATGATTTAACAAACGAAACATAAACATTCACTGAAAGGAACACCAGGCCAAAGAAACGTCACCTGGCGTGGCCGCAGGGTCGACCTCCGGATGAGTTCCCTTTTTATTGCGGGTGTCTTCTACCAGCTGGTAGGGCTGCTGGACCAGCGAACAACCTACCCAGCTGTTTAAGTGGATTTGATTTGAATTTGATTTGGTATACCTATCGATCACATGGGGTATTTCCTCATCTGCATTGACCGATCCTTGCAGGGAGATAGGGTCAGTGGGCTGCACAGGGTTAGGCCTGGGGTCCGGCCCTGGACTCGGTTTCCACAGGGCAGGATGTTATAGGGCATGTTTTTTTATGTTTTTTTAGGAAACCGGAGCACCTAGGAAGCCCATGTCACCCTGGGGAGAATGTATACATTTTACACAATAAGGTCACTAAAGAGTAACAGGTATCAATCAACCCCAGCATGTTTTCACCTCATTATCCAAAAAGTCTAGATTCTAGAAGTTTTTATTCATTCAATTAATTTACTATTAAAGTGATTCAGCCTTAATCCCCAGGCCTCAACCACTTTCCCTGCCAACTCCACCTATTGTTAAAAGTAGAGTTGCCATTCAATCAAATGTTTTTCTTATTTGGTACGGAATTTAATAATTAATGTATGCTTGTTTATTTTGTATTGGTGTTTGAGGCAGCTTGGACAGATGGAAGGTGATACATTGGTGCAGATTTGACATAAAATACAATATTCAAAGGATTAACCGAAGGTGGTGTGTGTAAACAAAAAGTCATTGTACACAACTTTAGAGACGGTGGAAATACTTGTAGAAGTCAAACAATTACATGTTTTGGGTCAATTCAAATATTTTGGGGTGTTAATTGCTCTCCTTTAAGTCATATGTTTAAAAAAATAATTAAAAGAATAAAGTTCAACTTGTAAGTGACCGATTCATCCTAGTACAGTTTAATCCTATTACAAACAAACTCTCAAAGCACTAGATCAAAAATCAAAGCACTGCCCAATTCTAAATTGGCGTGAGCCAATTTGTGTTGATTTTAAATCAACACAGACGTTTGCTAGTGCTGGCGGAGTTCTCCTTTGCTGTAAATAGCCAACTTCACATTTACAGAGCTCCATCTGGGAAACATACCCACATGAACATCCAAAACTACAAAAGAATGTTGCTGCAGACGATGAGAAATACAAGCATAATATAAATGCATGATATCCTCATTTCATTGTCAAACACTTATAAGTCATTGAATTATTTTAACAGAAACTGGAATCTAATTGCATCTTATTTTTGCACTGGGTTCCAATACAAACGATAAAATACACAAAAGTTATTAAAAAACCTTTTTCAAATACATATTATTGAAATATTGCTCATCTCTGCCCATGACTCAGCTCCACCGGGGGACTTGCTGCCTTTAGCAACAGGAAATCCAATACTAATTGTGTCAGTTGCAGGGTCTTTAAGAGGAGATTGCTCTATTCCTTTACAGAAAAGTGCCTTTAGCAGGCCAACCTGGTCTGTCAGAGGTTCAAGAGAGTCTAATATAAATCCAAATCCAATGATACAACCAAGCACTCATATTTGCCCTCTCCCTTTTCTCAAATGAACTAAACTGAACTAGCATTAGGCGTGATGGTTGTCATACCAAGAAAACATACACAGAACGTCTGGGAAGCCTTCACCAAGAGTAGCCACGCATCTTCGTCACACATGTTGTTACTGGACATTAAGTTCAGGAACAACTGAACATTACGTTAACAATTCTTTAAAGAATGCCCTAAGGATGTGTATTCATAATATAATGAGGCAATCAATGACTGTAATCCCGTCTAAAGGGAATGTCTGTTTCTAGAGGATGTGTTGAACCTCAGGCGGAGACAACGGAAGATGCCGAACAGGCCCTGCAGGATGGTGTGTAATGTTTGCTAAATCCTATCCTGTGTTGACAGTAGATGCTGCCAATCGATCCTATAATAATCCTGTAATCCTACAACGACAAATAAAAAAAGGCTGTCCGACCTAAATCTCTTTCTTTTCTAAAAAGGTTTTTTGTATGCACCCATACGGCGTTGTGATTGCCAGCGTCGTGTGCTCAAGAGGCATCGACGACGCAGGCGGCCTCTCCTGCAATTCTGGCAATTCTGTATCTACATGTTTGCTACAATGTCTGCTAATCCTAATCCCATCCTGTATTGACAGAAGATGCTGCCAATCGATCCTATAATAATCCTGTAATCCTACAACGACAAATAAAAAAAGGCTGTCCGACCTAAATCTCTTTCTTTTCTAAAAAGGTTTTTTGTATGCACCCATACGGCGTTGTGATTGCCAGCGTCCGTGTGCTCAAGAGGCATCGACGACGCAGGCGGCCTCTCCTGCATGGAGCCATTTCCAACGGAGAGCCAGAGTGCAAAAATGCGCACGTATGGAAGGTTCATCATCATGAAATACAGGCCTGTATTCTTTTATAAGATTACCGTCAATTCTCTGAATGAAATCACCTGTTGAAATGTTGAGAGAGGCACAAGTCCACTTGTAGAACTCCAGTTATACCCTAAGTGCTGAGGAATGTACATTGAGTTTGCCCTATTCCTGCCTTGAGTTACGTTTCTATTTACACGTCTTCACTCACATTATCATGTATGATTGACTGGCTGGAAGGGGGCTTCGTAGGGAGGTCTGTTTACTTCATGTATTAAGCTTCTTGCTGGCTCTGGCCTGATTGCGCGGCACTCATGACTTTGCCCAGTACTAGGCTACTTGTCAATGATTCATGGTACTAAAACGCTACATTCAAATCTGGATGATGGCTCGGCCATCTGCTCAAGCATGGAGAGCACTGGAGCGCGTGCTCTGTGGATCGAGACAATAGCAACCACTGACTAATGTGAGTTATATATCATACGTGTCCTTTACACTGGGGATGCCAGGGAATGTCCCCGCCATGTTTGCGCTCTGTTTTGTCCCCATTTTCTTTTTTAAGTGTTTAGAATTGAGTATCCAGTGGAACGGCAGAAATGGTGTGTAACATTCATAAGTGTGTTTCTATTAGTGTATAATCCCATTAGAAGAAGAATGGTTGTGTTTCGCTGCCTTAGTTTGAGCCCTACCTCCTTGGGGAGTAGGTCCCCTTCCACAGGGGCCGCCATTTGGCACCACCATTGTTTCAGAGCAGCACAGAACGGACGCACGGTCCTGGAGAGAATGTGTTTAAAGACAATGTGTTGCAGGAAGGAGTGGGCCGTGTTATCGCCATTGCTAACACCTATCTGTGCTTCTTTGGTAGTACGTTGTTGTGCAGGAGCGTTATCATGAGTGTTACGTGTCAATATTTATTTGTCTGTCCCGTTGTACGTGTCTGCCATGTCTCTTTAAGTTACAGCCTCCTGAGTGGTGATTGCGGACACCTGCATGAAGCTGTGGGTGCAGCCTATATAAGTGGATCCTCCCTCCGGCTCTCTCTCTCTACTTCCTGACAGGATCCCAGCTTTTGTCTATGTTGTACATCTTCCTGGTTGTAAATGGTTGTAAAAATGGTTGTAAATTCCCTTTTTTGCATCATACTCAATATGGTGTCCGTCTATGTGTTGTGACCTTGAGCCGGTCGTAACATAATGGGGGCTCGTCCGGGATCAGATGAAATCGGGCGTGTTCAGGGTGGTATGGCCGTAAGCTGCATGGACATTGTTGCTGCAGTGTGTCTTAACAGGTAAAGCACAGGAGGTCTACTCTTCATTAGCACTTGACCAATGTGCTGACTACGAAATTGTTAAAGCAGCCATCTTGCGGGCCTATGAGCTGGTCCCAGAGGCCTATAGGCAGCGATTCAGAGGTAGTCGTAGGGTTGACAAGCAGACCTTTGTAGAATTTGCCAGGGAGAAGGAAATTCTGTTTAATAGGTGGTGTGCATCTCAAAAAGCTGGGATCCTGTCGGGAAGTAGAGAGAGAGAGCCGGAGGGAGGATCCCAGCTTTTGTCTGTGTTGTACATCTTCCTGGTTGTAAATAAACACCTTTTTTGCATCATACTCAGTATGGTGTCCGTCTATGTGTTGTGACCTTGAGCCGGTCGTAACATGAGTGATGTTGTGTATGGAATGCGCCACACACCATGGCGTTAGACTATGTATTCAAGAAGCTCTCGGACGCGGGAATTAAAATCAACAGCTGGCCAGGAGCTCCAGCCATCCACACACACCGTGGAGTTACATATAAGTGTCCTAGAAGCTTAAACTTCACTCGGATGCAGACATCAACCTCAATCTCTGCACAGATGGGACAATGGTGTAGCGAATGGCAGTTTTCAACACCATTAAAATATTCTATTAACATAATATGTCCATATACAGGGAAAATAGAGATGATCTACCTAAAGCAACACCAAACACAATTAGCAGACATCTCACTTTGTTTTAACTTGTTATCCAGCAAAGTATCACGGGGTCTTGTTTGACCCCAATGCTTTCTTTGGACCAACATTTGAAAAGTATCACGAGAACTGCATTCTTCCATCTGGGAAACACTGCTAACATCAGACTTATGTAATCCACAGCAGATGCAGAGACGCAAATCATCGCTTTTATATAGTCTAGACTGCAATTCACTGTTATCTGGTTGACCAAACTATCATTAAAAGCCTCCTGCTTGTGCAGAACGCTGCAGCCAGATTACTGACTTGAACGAGTCTTTATGAGTTTAATCTTCGCTTTCTACAGTTGCTACCAATGACTGCCTGATGATATTTGCAGGTGATGGTTCTTACCTAAATAGGATAACCTATACATTTCTAGTTATTTAATGTTTATTAGTGTTTTGAACACCATTTGAAACGATTTTTGGGTATGTTTGTTTGTTCTCCATGCATTGTTCCACATCCTACAGCATCCTGAACATACAAGGGAAGGCTTCAATAGAAGCAGGCAGGCCTAGTCCTATCCGTATTATTGTTTGGACCACTATGTAGAGGTGTTCAATAATGGAGCACCAATTATGTGTTTTCAAGACATATAGATGCAATAATTTGCAGTACAACAGAGAGAGTTGATGAAGGTCCCTTTTTGTTTAAAGGAGACATATTATACTACCAGGTGTGAGTGTGATTAGCCTTACAAGTCGTTTCGAAAATCTGCTGAGATGAGCAACGTTTACTTCAGGCCACTGGGTAGGCTGGTAGACTTAGACTGACCTATCCAGCGCAGATCTAGGTGCACACGCCCACTAGTGATGTCAGATGGGGCAGATTTTCTAAACGGCTTGTAAGGCTAATCACACTCAAACCTGGTGGTATAATATGTAATAATAATAATAATAATAATAATAATAATAATAATAATAATAATAATAATAATAACATCTGGTGGTATAATATTTAATAATAATAGTAACAATAACACCTGGTGGTATAATATGTAATAATAATAATAATAATAACATCTGGTGGTATAATATTTAATAATAATAATAACACCTGGTGGTATAATATGTAATAATAATAATAATAATAATAATAATAACAACACCTGGTGGTATAATATGTCCCCTTTAATTACATTTCATATTTTAGCAACACACAGCCGGGTGAAAAATGGGTGAACGGAAATCCCAGGAGATCGCTCATTCTCACACAAACACACAGGACACACACACACACACACACACACACACACACACACACACACACACACACACACACACACACACACACACACACACACACACACACACACACACACACACACACACACACACACACACACACACACAGATTCAGTGTGCATTTTTTGTATCACTTACCGTAGACCCATCCACACTCTGTGCAGCATGGGCCACTGACCGATGAGTCGTTGCACCCAGCCAAGACATCCTAGCCAGTTTTCCGACTGCAAAGAGGCCCAGCGATCGTACAGTCACAGTAATTACAGGTGTCGTCAGCTGGAGTGTGGGTATCGAAGATATCATAGCTGACACCATTGTCCACGCAGCCAGGCTCAAACTCATCCTCCGATTGAAGCTGTAGCCACCGAGAGCAGGAGGACAAAAACAAACATGTATGAAAGGTTTATCATCGTGAAGTCAATTTGTTAGATAAGCCTATGCTTGAAAAGCGTATTGTCGCTTCACTGAACTCATTGGAAATCTCCAGATAGGCGAGCTTACTTGTACAATTCCTCTATCCCCTGAGGCTGCTAGCGCTGAGGAACGGGACTCTCTGAGAACCTGTGCAAATAGCTTCAGGACACATGCGTGTGCACACTGCTCAAGAGCACTTGAGCCATTTCTCATCCCTTGACTTAGTGACGGCTATCCTTTCATTCTCACCTTCTCTTTTGCACTTTGCCGTTTCAGTCTAGGTGTCAATGCATCAAGCCCACCAGGATGAACCCCACCAGTGCACCAGCCAGCCAGGGACGTCAGACTTTACCTCACTCGGTCCCGTCGCCTCTCAGCCTGGTCAGCTTTCTGGTACAGGAGAGGGACTGAGATGTGGTCCAACTATAATGATGACATCTCTCGTTGTTGATGTTAATTGGCTACATTTAGATCAGGTTAAACCCCTCATCGAGCCAGCGTGCCATGGGACGTTATACTCCATTCCGGCCCTTTGACTAATTCAGTCACAGCAACAGTAGTTGAGTAGAATTGCAAGTGCAATAAAATGTATTTTCTTTGGTAGGGTATTGAATAACTCATGTTTCGTCGTTTAACTTCAGTCGTGTTTTGGACAACATTTTAAAATGATTTCTGGATAGATGTATGGGTATTCCGTGTGAATCCTTCCACTTCCTACAACATGAACGTACAACACACTCCCCTGCGGGCAGCCCACTTTTTCCTACCTCTGTCTAATGACTGTAGTTAATTTATTGCAATGTCTTGCATTTCAAATGTGCTTCAACGGCGCATTTGATGATGCTTTGTGAATCACTTACTTTAGAGCTGGAGTCAACCTTAATGCACTGATCCATATAAAATAGACTGTCGACGCTCTATCTCACTCCCATCATATACTCCCAAGCCAGTTCCACCAATCAAAGACGTTGTGTTACCCTTTAGGACTGTAGTGTAGTGCTTTTATAAGACATTGCAAATAAAACAATAAAATAAAAATGTTTTCCTAAAACAAAAAGTTAACCTCTTTAACTTGTGGCTTCTACAGGCATACCATCGTTTCACAATTTAACAGCTTGTTGTAAGTAAACCATGAATGGTTACAACATAATGGCTTTTAATCAAAACTTCTATGGAGAAAATGAATGGGATTTTTACTTCCGGATCCACACGCTCTATAACTCGACCTCTGTGAAATTACAGAGTCCCACCAATCACAGAGCTGCATAGCATTTTCCTTCACAACAACTGCAGAGTCAGCAGCATTCAAAGGGGCTACTTTTATTTTACCCTTCATGTTCCAACATAAATTGAATAGGTCCTAGGGTTTATTTCCACACATGTTGATGTTGATGTTGATGTTGATTTTAAAATAATGAATTAATAAAAAAAACAGTTATTCTAACAGCGATGGTTCCCCTCTGGAATTTGGGTTCAACCAGACTCTGCTTAAGAAGTATAATACTGAGCAAGTCTACCCAAGCTTCATTTGTACTTGAAAACATAGGACTATTTTACCATTAGGTCTACTCAGATACCTTGTTTTTCCCATTAATCATAACAAGTACACGTTTATTTCCACACATGTTGATGTCTCATGCAGAGAAAGGATGGTTTTGTGTTGACACTTTACACACAATGTGTAAATGTCAATATTTACACATTACACATTTTCCTTTGAGCAAACTCAACTGTGTTGACTAGTGTATTTACATGTTAGCTAGCTACTGTATGTCAAACTCAATCATTGGCATGCATTGTTATACTTCAAACTGTGTCCATATTGAAGCTCTATTCTAGATACTTTTATGAGTTTCTTTGTTCCTTCATACTTCTTTTCTTCGAGTGTTCATTTACCATCCACTTGCCTGGAATTTCCTCCCAAATCCCCTAAATTGAATTCAGTAGACCAAAGACATTTGATCTCTTCTGAGGTCGGGTGCTTCCTCTGCCTCTAATAGCGGCGCATTAGTTGAGGTCGTAACCAATGCTCTTTCCACTGTATCCAGTCACTCCCTAACAATGCACAACCCATGCACTGTCTCCTCAAGTCCCTGAATGTGGATTCATGCTTTTCTGCTTTTCTGCTTTGATCCCGCTATAGCTTTCATTTGATATCTTTCCTTTTTTTACTTTTTCTACTTTTCATTGTCAATTTGTAGTCAAAACATTGTCCTATGGTAGGCTATTAAATACATTATATATCTATAATTTATATATATATATATATATATATATATATATATATATATATATATATATATATATTATATATATATATATATATATATAATATATATATATATATATATATATTTAGATTGACTTGCTTACATAATATTTAAACCTCAAATAAAGGGACTTTGTTAAACTTTTAGAATATCCTTTAGAATATTATATTGTATTATATTACGCGTGTAATATAACCCCTCGTCCAAATTGCTCCATCATCGGTAAAAAATTATCCTATATCGAGTTCATGAACATGTAATTAGTAATTATGTTATATAAAAAAAAAATAGTGTGACATAGGCTATTGGTTTCAATCATTACCTTCAACTTTAAGTGATAAGACCCTGTTATAGACCAGCATTATCTCGCGATATGTGAGTACGCATGGCAACACTCGTGTTGTCATTGGATACGAGCAACAAGCAGCAGGGTACGAACTTGAAGCACATCAGCTACCAGGCCGCTACGTTATGCGACACGTCTTGCTTATAGGCGACAAACAATCAAACATTAAACATACCAATGCTTTAGCAAAGATACAATTCGAGGAAAGCTTTATAGTTTTGTATCAAAATGTGAAACAACGACCAGTCCGTTTGCAGATGATTTAGGATGGATCTAAAAGCCTTTTTTAAGAAGATCTAAAAGCATTTGATAAGACTGCTACGAATATCTTTAACTATTGGTCGTTTTTTACAAACAGTGTGGTGATGGAAGTGCAGCGAGGGAGTCCTCGCCAGTCGCTCTGGCGTCTGGTCGAGGCGCAGGTTCCTCGGTCAGAGCTGCCGGAGGTGCGCGCGGCGCTGGGACAGTCCGTGGTCGACACGTACACGGAGGTCCACTCCGAGGTGTGTGGCCCGACCCATATGCACCTCGATTGTAGTTCCTTAATTTTTAATTGAATGTCTATAACACTTGCCCATCTATCATTCTAGTCGGCACTTCTTGATCTGTATAAAACATTTATTGTTGATCTGTGTCAGACATTGAATACATGATAATGTATTTAAAGTGAAATAAGTAATTATAGTGAAATATATGTAGTCACCCCCCTCTGGGCAAGGGTTGTATACTTCTGCCTAATTCTTAGTATCTCTGTCGTTTTGTATCACAGCTGGACATGTGGCTGGGAATATGGCGAGAGATCAAGCAAGGTGGTATCTGTGGCAGCAGGCCGGAGACCCCACGCTGTCCTCTGGCGGACCCCCCTGTAGGCAAAGAGCTGCTGAGGGGGGAGGTCAGGATGTTACTGCAGTCCATCAGAGAGAGAGCCTGCAGGGAGGGGAGGTGGGCCGCACATGCATGACGCACACGCACGACGCACACCCACACAGACACACACGCATGCACACACGCACGCACGCACACACACACACACACACACACACACACACACACACACACACACACACACACACACACACACACACACACACACACACACACACACACACACACACACACACACACACACACACACACACACACACACACAGAACCTCGTTCTCCTACCCACTGTCGGTGTTCATCACTGTTGAGTGCATTGTTAATGTGTCATTGTTTTGCCATAATAGCCATGATATAGGCCCCTTTAGTACAAAAAATACCTTAGGCAATCAATATACTGTATATATTCCTAT
>OLKM01000678.1:194756-204756 GCA_900291075.1 Melanogrammus aeglefinus
TGAAAACTGTT
Source organism: Melanogrammus aeglefinus (assembly GCA_900291075.1). Taxonomy (NCBI): domain Eukaryota; kingdom Metazoa; phylum Chordata; class Actinopteri; order Gadiformes; family Gadidae; genus Melanogrammus; species Melanogrammus aeglefinus. The sequence goes on from OLKM01000678.1 coordinate 194,768, forward strand.
CTACAGCATGTAGTCAGTGCTACCCAGAGATGTGGACTCGAGTCACATGACTTGGACTCGAGTCAGACTCGAGTCATGATTTTGATGACTTCAGACTCGACTTGACAAAATTACGCATGACTTGCGACTCGACTTAGACTTGACTGCTATTGACTTGAGACTTGACTCAGACTTTGCCTCTTTGACTTGTATTGACTCGACACGTCTTGAGTCTCAAAAACAATTTATTGTTTTAAGATATCTAACCTAATTTCCCGCCCTAGAGGGCTAGACACCCAAGACGCATTCACTTCCGTGAAGATGAAAAAAAAACAGCGAGCAAAGTCAAATCTACACTTTAATATTATCAAAACGAAATTTCGATATCATTTATACTTTATTCAGAATAACAGTTTTAGGAAATTATGATCAATAGCCTGATAATGACATTAAGTGAAAATACATGGTGACTTGTTCAAGACTTGAAAAAGTTTGGGACTTGGACTTGGACTCGACTTGGCTTTCCCTGTCTTGACTTGGGACTCGACTCGGACTTGACTGTTAAGACTTGGGACTAACTTGGGACTTGCCAAACACTGACTTTGTAGGTAGGTAGCACTACCTACTCATGCCTAAGGTTAATCAAACCATATGCAAAAAAACAGATGCCCATCCCTGCCCAGATGAGCTTCCCGCCCCTTCTATAGATGTGGCACCTTCCCCGGTTACAGTGTTGGACTATCCATTATCGCTTTTATTTCTGTTTGTCTTGTTCCCCTTCATTATCAGCCAGGGCTCCAGAAGGCAAACAATTGTTTGAATTGAATGGTAAAGGCAAACGATTTGAAGGAAAAAATAATAGCCTACCTTTAAAACCGCTCTCTTAATGTGTTGCCTATTGTTGTGGTATTGTTTATTTTTTTCCCTTTTGTTTGAGTGTCTTTACTGTCTGTATGTATTCCTCTCTTATTTGTAAAGCGTCTTTGAGTATTTAGAAAAGCGCAAAATAAAAAATGTATCAATTATTATTATTACCTCATATTTGGATGAATGTGTTTTAATATTTCTAAATACGGTAGCAATATTAAAATGCATCGACAATGGCAAGCTGAAATATTGAACTTGAGCATTTCCATGAGCCTTTCATGTTTTATACTTCACCCAAGAGTTACAAGGGGCGTGTTTTGATGTTGACGTTTTAGGACAGGTATATAGCTTCCTGAGAAATGAAACTGGTCAGCCGTTTCACCTGGAGCCCCATGGATGACTCCAGGAGCCACCAGGTAAACTATTTTGTGAATGTTTTATGTATTTATTATTATATTATATGTCTTTTGTTTCGCAATTGTACCTTGAGGTTCTCACAAAAGTAACCAATAAGCTATAACTGAGGTGTTTTTTTGGATGAGTCGTTCAGGCTAACTACTTATCTCATTGTGTGTGTAGGCTACTCTGAGCGTAGATCATAATCCGTGTGTGCGTAATCAGATATTTAAATGTATAGTATTAGTATATATATTAAGCATTTTGCTTGGTCTATGGCAGTGGCGTCACTAGGCTGTTTTATTCGGAGCTAAAGCCCCAGATTTGATCTAATTAGCCCCAAATCTTTGGGGTGAAAAAAAAAACAGCTTTTTCCAGTATTTAGTGGTATATTTACTGGTAACTATGGAATGCATTAATTAAATTCAGTTTAGAAGAGATTAAATGATTCTAGTCACTAATGGTAGGCTAGGTGGTAGCGGGAACTGAGGCACTCAGAGTATAGGTGATTTTAAAAAGCCTTTATTGCAGCATGGCCAAACAAATTAAAACCAAGCCAACGCATTGCGGCCACAGGCCTTCATCAGGGCTGGTATAAAATGGCCGCCCATATGTAACCTGTATATATAGGGAGAGGTCACATGAGTGGGCGGGCCCCATGGTAGAGGCACATGTGATGCCAATCAGCAGAATACAATATACATCCACATCCAATCAGACATGAAAGGAGAATAATAACACAAATATACAAGCAATCAACAATAGAGAACATTTCAAACATTATAAATAATCAGGTAATTAATAACATTATAAATCATCAGGTTAATTAACAGGGGTTTCTCATCCAGGAAGCTGAAGGAAGACACATATTAGGAGCTGGATCCTGCCTAGATCAAAGAAAAGGGGAGAAGTCAAGTTCACCATTTAGGCCTGGATACTGTGTAGCTTTCAGAGTATATATCCAAAAGGATTCCCTCTGTAAGAGCCTTTTTAACCTGTCTCCCCCCCTTACTGAACTGGCAATGTGCTCTATACCTGAGATCTTCAAGGTATATGTTGGGAGAACGAAGCGTAAACTCAAGGTACGACTAGCTGAGCATAAACATGCCATTAGGACAGGTAACCCCCAATATCCTATGGCTCTACACTGTAACGAGGCCAGCCACAGTTGTAATACCTTGAAGATCTCAGGTATAGAGCACATTGCCAGTTCAGTAAGGGGGGGACTGTTCATGTGCACTGCGTTGGGAATCTTTTTATCCGATAAAAAAAAATCAGAACTAAATACAATTTAGTAGGATAGGATTATTTCCTTGTAGCCTATCACCTAGGCTACTATCCTTTTGCTTTGATTTATGAGAAGCAAGGGCGTCAGTTTGTTTTTAGAAGTGGTGGGGACAATAGCCATAAGCTTGAGTGTAGTTTGAAAAGTGGTGGGTACCCTTATGTAAGCTATTCATCCATTCAACGCTGCATTACAATATGCTCTGCAGTGTATTGTCAGGGTGTTGAAAAACCAGTTTTGGTGTTTTTGGCTTGTTTTGCAAAAACGACGTTGGAAACACCCAGGGTATTGGCGTCGGGATATGTAATACTAATACACACAGGACAAAGAAAGTGTTGGCAATTCACACATCTAATCTTGACATCAACAAAAGTTTACCAGACAATCAATGGCAGACTGTAAAGGGGGTAGGCTACGAAATGAAACGAGGTACTACTGAGCATCAGCCTTTTGAAGAAGAGCAAGGGTTGCTGGTAGCATAATGTTATGCTGCATTAAAAAATGAAAAAAACAAGCACCCAGAGGAGAAGTGCATCTGCCAAATCCTGACCACCAGTAAACACTCGCGAAGGACCAATTCACACTTCACTCGTTACATCATGAGCAAATTGCCCGCAAATAAAATCCCCTAGAGTTTAGGATAATCACACAGCAGGTTATACGAGAACATATTTATGTCAGGATAGGCCTACCACTGGCTCCAAGTCCAACGTCAAATATCTCAATCAGACAAAACAACTATAACCACATTGGCATAGCAATCGAACCGTGTGTAGCTGCTACTAGCTGCAATCTATATATGAATGCATACTAGCTGGAGCACCAACCAGAATCAGATGATCACAATCGCTTAGGACCGTGGGTAACCTAGCCAGGTCAATGACGTCATCACGAGCAAAGAAAACCAGCAGCAAAGTTTACATAAACCAATTTCTTACCTTATGTGGCCCTCCACATGCAGGCTAGGTGATGTATCCATATTCCACGTTATCCAGTGTCCCAAACATGCTTTTTACAGGAAGAAAAAGGACCACCTATTTTCTGAATAAAAATGTCAATTTTGGCTGGCTGTCTTGAAACTTCTTTATTATAACGCTGTGTGTACAGACAGCCCACCTAGCCGCCTGCCCCCTCCCCCTCGCGATGATATAAAAACAACAAAAAATCGCTATCGCTCGCGTTGTCTCTATCTGGAACGACATTTTTCGCGGCGGGTGTCCCGCCCCTAAACACTTCTTATTGGTGGTTGTACAGGTAAGTACACACGCTTGCTTCCTGTTGAATTGTTTACATCCCTTCGATGATTTGATTGGGTTTGGATTCTTAACCAATAAAATACACTCGCGTACAAAATCGTCACGCCTGCCATATCAGGACACCCTCGCGCGAGTTTTCGTCGCCGTTTCGCTCGCTCGCTGTATGTCAGGACGAGGTGCAAGGCTGCCTTCCAACTGCCAAGTGTAGTAGGCCTGCTGCTGGAATGATTAACCACAGGTGCTCGCGCGGCACTGAATGAGAGATACTGATGATCAGAATCCCGCCCCCTCATTTGCTCCACTCACAGCCCGCTGTTTTGCATGCTGTGAGAATGTCTTCGTGCGCGCCTATCGCATGAATTAGACTCGACGATTTCGGTTGAGTATGTGTTTTTTTTTTTTTTTTTTTTTTTCGGTCGCATTTTTAAAAGTGGGGGGGACAAAATTCGTATTTTAAATAGTGGGGGGGACATGTCCCCCCCGTCCCCCCCGTAATCGACGCCTATGATGAGAAGCACATTGTATTGCTACTTCTCATAAATAGAAGCAAAAGGATAGTAGGTGATAGGCATCAAGGAAATAAAGGCATGCAAACTTGAACTGACTCGCGTATGCAAATTTTACTCAGGTATACAAATTTAAGCACTGTGACACTACTACAACTTTTTGATGGAGCGAACGGATCCACAATGCATTGCGCGTCCGTCCCCATTCAAAGTCAATGGGAATCAGTCAACGGACGGAGGCAGTGGGCACGAGGGTGTGACTCCTATGCCCACTGCACCGTCAGTCAAAGGACTGGGAAGGCGTGGCTGACGGATGGGGGAGGTTTCCAGGGTCGTCAGAGCCCGAGTAGTGTCACAGTGCTTACATTTGCATATGTGATCTGATTGGATGACGGATCCGTCGCTGCCAAAAAAGCTGAAATTTTTTCTACTTTTTGACGGAGCCTTCAGCGCACGGATCCACAATGCACTGCGCGTCCGTCCCCATTCAAAGTCAATGGGGATCAGTCAACGGACGGAGGCAATGGGCACGAGGCGTGAGCGTCATCACTGGCGAGCCATCTCATTATCACCAGGAGAGTGAACGCGCATCAAATCTGACCCCAGCTGTCAATCGGAAGTAGAATCATAAGAGCATCATGAGGTGTCGTTCAAGAGAACTTTCCGACATCGCGAAAATGTTTTCCCCATAATTTCCAGCGATGTGAATGCAACACAAAGCTTGGGTTGGGCCAAACAAAGACAGCTGTGTGTGCGGAACTAAAGGTGCGGTCTTTTATTATTATACAATACCGGCCTGGTATGAGGAGATTTACATCACCTTCACAACAGGGCTTGCTGCTTGAAGATGCGTCTTTACTGATGACGCGCTTCTCTTGAGTTAATGACACAACAACTCACACACTATTTAGTTGAATATCAACCTTCCATTTAATCCCATTGATTCGTTAAAGTGACATATATTTGGTTTGTTTTAGACAGACGGAACATAGGAGTACACATAATATGAATTCAGTTGGCCATTCAAAAGGCGTATTCCCCTTCTTTTGGTTCCTAATCTCCATTGCGCATTGAGAGACGATCTAGTTTAGTCTTGTTTACAAATTGGAAAATGTTTCAGACACATTTTTCCGAGTGCCACACAATGTCCTTAGTAGGCTATTAGGAAAAATATAAATATCAATTTCTTATTTAGTGAAATCTTATTTAGTGAATTATTTAGGGAAATATTGTCCGTTGTCCATTATGGTATTTCTCTAAGTCTATACAGTGTATTGCCAGAATCTGTTGCACTTTGGCTCAAATCAGTGCGGATAATTGACCGCACCGAGTTGCAGGATGAAGTTTTCATTAGCATGCAGGCCCCCAATTCACTTTGTATTGGACACGCTGGAGCCTGTGGCTTGGCAAGTCGAGTAGCACTACGTTTTCGTCCAGGTAAACTATTGTATCAATGTTTTGGCCAAAATTATGTCTTTTGTTTCGCAATTGTACCTTAAGATTTTCACAAAAGTAACCAATAAGCTATGAACTATGAAGGTTTTTTTGGAGGAGCCGTTCAGGCTATCTACTTAAAGGGTAAAAAAAATGGGTACGGGATTTGCGAAACGCCAGCAGATTTTGAAAATTCCAACTCAAATGGTCCGACCCCCTCTCCTTTAATGCTGACTCTGACTCCGCCCATTCCAAGTACATGCCCGAGCGCGGGGAGCGGGGGAGGGGGAGGGGGTGGGGGAGAAGAGTACGACTGTTTGATTGACGTACTTACTGTCCGATGCCACACGGTGGGTCTGGAAATCATTGGCTGGAGTTTTTCGAGCCCTGCCCGTTCCACAGATGATTGACTTGTTTAATTTTCATGGTCAGTACTTCTAACTCAGTGGCTGTAAGTGGGTTATGATAAGGATTCAAGTATATTGGCAAAAATGCCAAAAAGAGAATTCATACCCAACCTTTAACTCGTTATATAGTTATATATATAATGTATATATATATATATTATAAATATAATATATATATATATAATATATATAAAGTATATTCCTTGGGTAATGGTGGCCAATTTTATTTATGACATGTCGAAAACGTGATAAAACAAGCTCACGACGAGCACTATACTATTTAAAATGGGCAGATTAAAGATATAAAAATGGTCAACCACAAATTCAAATTCAAACAAGGGTGGAACAGCCACATCGGAGCGAGAACAAAGCTTGGACAGGGCCAAAGAATGACGTGTGTTGAACAAAAGGTGCAGTCTTTTTTTATTATACTATACCGGCCTGGTATGAGGGCATTTACATCTCCTTTTCAACAGGGCAACAGGACACACACACTATTTAGTTGAATATTAACCTTCTATAAAATCAAATCGATTCATTAAGGTGACGTATATTTGGTTTATTTTAGACAGACGGAACATAGGCCTACACAATTATCTGTGATAATGAATTCAGTTGACCTATTTCTATAGGTCTATACACTGTATTGCTACAATCAGTCTGTTGCACTTTGGCTCAAATCAACGCAGATAATTCACATCCCATTCACATTGTATTGGACGCGCCGGAGCCTGTGGCTTGGCAATTCAAGTCTTACGTTTTTTACATTTAAAGACGCTAAATACTCACAGGTGTATTTTCTGTCAAATTTTCTGTCAAAATTTTCTGTTAAACTTCGAATATGATGCAACTGTGACGCAAAATGTAGAAAAAGAATGACAACGTGGGAAAAGTTTAAAATAAGTTTTCCTATAATCACACAACTTCACACAATTTAAACCCTCTCAATGCTTAAAGTGTAATTCTGGTGCAAATTGAACCCAGGGTCTTTGTTTTGGCATGAAAACCCATCAAATAAGCCCTCCAGATACCTTTTTCATTGAAAATAGAGTATTAGAGTTCCACGCTGAATGTATTTGGGCATCCATGTTATTGGCTTGGGGGCATTGAGTTTTCGCTTCCAAATCGGCATTTTGAAACCTACTAATTGCTAAAAATAGCACCAAACTTCTGCAGTAGCATGACTAGGGTCCCGACACACACCCTTCACTAAGCACCAACAACGTAGCATGCAAACCCAGAGTTTATTTAAAAAGACAGTTTAACAAGCATTACCGGTAGGGCCGTGTTTACAGGAAGTCCACACAAGTCGATAAGCAAACAACTATACCTCAAGTCTATCCGTAGCCACTTGCTGCACTCGTGGAATAGCATTCTTCTTCAATGACACTTTCTTTGGGTCAGCAGCTCTTTTAGGAATGATGATGTCGTCCTTATCGAAATGAGCACTGCAGACACGGTGATCCATCTGCATCAGCATCTCGATTGGCGTCTCAATGTCCATATTCAAAACCATAAGCCACTGGTCTACCAGAGATCGGTCATTGTGCTATTGCCTATGGAAAGTTTCTGGGGCGTAACTTTTCATTTGTTTTCCGCAGCCGGGGAAAACACAAACACAAACCATCTCTCTCTCTTGACTTCAAGCTGTAGATGGGTCGTCTTCTCGCGGTGCTTGACGCTGTCCTTCACTCTATCCTATCATGTGATAATCACGTGTTGCTGTTCCGTCTATTTCGGTCCGTAACACTGACGTGGCCATTGCTTGATTGTAGCGAACAGATATTTTGTAACTGTAACCTACATATGCAAGTCCTTTAAATTACGTGTCAACACTTGCTATATATTATTTATAAATATAAATTATAAGTTCCAAAACTTTCCTCCTTGAACTGAACTCCGGCGCATTCGGTCACTCTATGCGTCAATCACGTGTGCAGTGCGCCTTCTGTCAACAATGTGCCATGCTTGATTGTAGCGGACAAATATTTTTGAGAACCTAGTACTTACAATGTCAAGTCCTTTATTTACTCTGTCAAACACCTGCATTATATATTTATAAATATTAATTATATTAATTATAAATTCCAAAACTGTCCTCCTTGAACTGAACTCCGGCGCATTCTGCAATCGACTTGTGTGGACTTCCTGTAAACACGGCCCTACCGGTAATGCTTGTTACTGTCTTTTTAAATAAACTCTGGGTTTGCAAACTAAGTTGCTGGTGCTTCGTTTTATGTGTAGGGACATTAGTCATGCTACTGCAGTGGTTTGGTGCTATTTTTAACATTATTAGTGTTTAAAAAATGCAGATTTTCAAGCAAAACTCAATGCCCAAAGCCAATAACATGAACGCCAAACATTGCGCCGGCAAACTCGATTTTCACTGAAAAAGGTATCTGGAGGGCTTATTTTATGTGTTTTCATGCAAAAACAAAGACCCTGGGTTCAATTTGCACCAGAATTACACTTTAAACCAAGCATAGAGAGGGTTTAAGCAACCCTGTCTATGAGGGTTTGTGTCTACAGAGTAGGGATGTTCCGAGCGGTTAATTGCACTGACGTGTACACGACATTTTGAAAACTGTTTATTCGAATACCCGTTAATTAATTAATTAATTAAATTATGAAATTGAACTCTGAGAAATAGCCCAAACTAAGCACATTTCGATCTATATTTATAACTTATTTATTAGTTATAATAATGTACCCCCATTACGAGGTTGCTTTAAGGAGAATTCTGTCTGATTTGTGTTTTTATTTTGACCTTTCTTTTTTTTTCACATTTTTTCGTTTAGTAAAAATCTACTTTAAATTATGGAATTGATTAAAACCACTTCTTGTCAGTAAATATATTTGTTTTGGACTTTTAAAGTCTGTCGGCTCTGCGTATATTTCTCTCGTCCACTCGGCTCTCTCTCTGCTCCGCAAGTGGCAGAGAGCGAGAGAGAGAGAGAGAGACAAACAACATGCCTAACTCAGACGTCCTTATGAACTTCAGACAACATCACGTTAACGGTTAATGCCCTGTTTACACCTACCCGATAGTGGGCCCCGATGGTGCCCGATGGCTAAATCAGCAGCTATCGTTATAACATCGGGAAATAGTGTGGTTGCATTGGGAAACACCGTTACTCTTCCCGGGAACATCGTTAGACAACGGGAAGAAACGGGAAGAAATGCTCAATGATCGGACAACAACGGGCAACATCGGCAAAGAACGAACATGTTTGTTAATTTTGGGTCTATCGGGGTAGAATCGGCTACCAGGTGTTTTTATGGACTAAATCGGCTATAATCGGGAATAGACGGGAGTATGACGTAAGATACGCAAGTCGTAAAGTCGTTCGCGAGTTTCCTGGAGTACATCGGCTATATTCGTTAATCTTCCGGCTTTATCGTGTTTTAACGTCCTGGCATGCATCGTTATGTATATCGTTATAACATCGGGTATGTGTAAATGCTATGTGATACAATGACCGATCATACATTTTTAGACCGATGTCACTCGAATCACCCCGACTCCACATCGTAGTCTATCGGCATTAGCGGCCATTCGCGGGATGGTGTAAACGGGCATAAACAACGTTTATTTTTCAAGTTGTTTTTTTACAACATCTTCAAAGACGATGGCGAGCTGCACCCTCCCGCAGGCGGCAGTTTTTTTTTTTAGTGTAACCGAATTTTTTTTACAAAACGGTTAGTGGCGGCAGCCCCGTGTAACCGTGTAACCGTGTAACCGAATACCCGCGCACATCCCTACTACAGAGACATAATGAATATAAAGAATCCATACAGGTTGCTTTGAATGTTGGTGTGATAAATAACTTCTGTAACTTGTAACTGTTGACATGTCTAT